>PVHP010017007.1:0-13959 GCA_004024765.1 Zapus hudsonius | reverse complement strand
TTTCCACCTCCCTCTTTCCACACTTCCTTTCTCCTTCATTCAGATTCACTTGTGACTCACCCAGAAACAGGTGGCTCTTCAACAGTCTGACTTCTGATGGTGACTTTCCATCTTTTCTCTTCAATATGTTTAAGAATAAGGCCCCAAACAAACCCATCTGTTTCTTTACTGGGTGTCAATGAAAACACTGGAAACTAGAATATCTCAAGTATAAAAGGTGACCCAAAATAAGCAATCTTCAGCTATTAATGAGCTAATTGTCATCTAAGAGATTCACTACTTATGGCATATCTCAGTTACACCCTTATTGGATACGTGCTGATTTGCTTCAAGGTAAAACTTTTCATTGTCACTGCTTTTCAGATTTGCAGAGTAAAGCAGACATTTTACTTGATCCAGAGATGTAAAGAGTCAAAAAACCGAAGATCAAACATTTGAGATTTCAGTTTGAAAAGGCCATGAGTCTTGCTTTCAGAAACATGCAAGAAATCATGAAGAGACTTGCCAAGAAATAATAATACATGCAAAAGTTTGGAATAAAGCTGACTTGTATTTCTATAGCATTGAAATGATAAAATATGGTTGATGATTGTTGATTGTTGAATTATCTAGAATAAAAGTAGCTGTCATAGCAAACAGACACAGAAACTTAAATAGAAGCTCATTTTCTCTTTTGCATTAATCTAACCAGGTTCCAGGTGAACTAATGGGGCAGAGCAGGGGCCCTGCTTGGGGCATCTGCTCAAGGACTTGGTGGATGAAGCTTCTGCCTGGAAAGATGCAGTTTTCAAAGTACTTCTGGACATCAACAACCAGATGGCATCAGGAGAAACAGCATGATGCATTTCACATGGGAGTGTTGGATGGCCATCTATACAAACTATTGCTCACATTTGGGCAGAAGGGTCACATGGTCAAATCTACACTCAAGAAAGATCTGGAAATGCAGTCAAGAGCTGTACCCCTGGAGAAAAACAAACAATTCACACACACACACACACACACACACACACACACACACACACACACACACACATATATATATATATATATATATATATATATATATATATATATATGTATATGTATGTATATACTATAAGACTTTTTCTTCAAAAAGTGGACTTAGCAAGATGGGACATGCCAGCTTTGTTATTGTAGCAGGGAAACTGAGGCCTGGCAGCCTCTCATGGTGAATGGTGATAGAGCTGGAGCAGAACCCAGCTTACCTTGGCACTGGAATTAGTCCAAAAGCAATGAACCTTGCTGAGATATTTTTTATTCTTATTTTTGACTTTTTTGGTTTTTCAAGGTAGGGTATCACTCTAGCCCACGCTAACCTAGAATTCCCTATGTAGTTTCAGGTTGGCCTCGAAATTATGGGGATTGTCCTAACTCTCCCTCCTGAGTGCTGGGATTAAAAGCATGGGCCACCACGCCCAGTTCTTGCTGAGATTTTTTGAAAGTCATAAATCAACAAGATGACCTTGAAGATAGGCTTGTTCATCCCAGCCTCATTGCTCCATGCCCTGTACCATGTGCTTGTATTCAAGGACCCCAGGACCAAGAGGCAGCATTTCCATTTGCCTATAGAAGATACAGTTCATGTTAGAAACTACTCTCAGCCATCTGAGTAATATGAGTATATGAATGTTAGGCCCTATTCTCAGACTTCATGCTACATTAATTGTCTAGGACCCTATTAGGCCCTTCAATAATGATAAACTAAGGCACATTGCAGTGAGTCAGTGTCACAGATATTTGAACCTAGGTAGGGGTCAGTTTCCAGCCCTTTTGCTTTACCATTATCCTCTATGATGCTAAGTGAGAAAGGGATTTCTTAAGAAAGAAGGATGAAAATAAAATAATGGACACTGAATACTTTGTTAGATTTCAGCTTCATAATCTGATTTCTATCTACCTGCCACTTCCTTCTCTTCTTTCCAAGGTTTTAAACTTTGGGTTAGAAAATAATCCTTCTTTTCCTGTGTTTATTAGATTTTCTATAAAACCCCTTGTGAAAGTGGATATTTTAAGGCCTTTTAGATTCCACACATACAGACTTTATGAAGTGTGTCACACTGCCCTGGCAGTTTCCTCCTCGATGTCTTGTTTCACTCTGTAACTTAGAAGACAAATCCAACAGCAGCACCCCTAGGCCCATCACACATAGCTTAAGATACCTGAACCCATGCCGGGACAAAGCTCCTGCTTTCTTGAAAAAGATAAACAATTTCACTAATAAGCATTTCATTCACTCAATGAATATCCCTTAATGTATCCCAGGGTCAGGCAGTAACTTAGCCACTATAAATGAGAGCAGTATACTCAGTGGCATGATGGGTCTTACATCTTAAGGGAAGAGGCAATAAATAAGTAACAGATAACAGACTTTTCAAATGTTAAGGGTAATAAAGAAAATTGCAGTTATAAGTAAGGGAATGGAGTACTGAGGGACTGGGAATGACTTTCAAATCATGTGGCCTGGAAGGTGTTAAGGAGGCAGTAGAGGAGCAGACATGTGAATCCCATGAGGGCTGAAGACAGGCATGACTGTGGTGGGTCCTGGCAGAGGAAGAGGACTTGGTGGATTCCAGCAGCAAGAAAAGGTCAGGATGCTACTCTGATACTAGGCAGGCAGCTATAGCAGGAGGCATACACAAGCTCCGTGTGATTGAAAGCTTTTCACATCATTTCATTCTGGTGTAACTGGAGGCCACCGTAGGAGTTCTAATGCTGTCATCTAATATGATTTATGTTCTCAAATGGTACTAGGACTTCAAGATGGGAAAGAGACACTGCAAGATCAGGAGTGGGGGAAAAAGATCAGAGAAGGTGTGGACAAATCGTCCAGGAGAGAGGATGACCAGAGACGTTCATTCAAGATGATGAGAAGTAGTCTCGGTGAGGAGGTCTTTAAAAGCAAAGATAAAATGAGTTTGCTTGTGGATTTGATGCAAATAAGAGAGGAAGAACTACCTGCTAGGTCTCTGGTCTGAGTAAGCAGTTCCTAAGATGAGACCAACCCAGCAAACAGATGGATGGTAAGGCTGGGGATGGGTCAGAGGGGCTGGGGTCAAGAGGACAGGCTAGAAGGCATCCAATCTGAATGTCATTTCAAAGGAGGCTGCTTAAGTTCACAGCAAGACAGTGTCAGTTCCTGAGAGATGAGGAGGGTGTAGTCAGTAAAGATGGACAGATGCAGCAGGGCAGGGTAGTGGTCAGATCTCATGGCCTCTGAGCCACATCACTGCGAAATTTGACAAAGACGGGAAAGAAATATCTGGAATCCATAGTGAGCATCAAAACACATCAATTTGACTTTCAGGCCTTGTGACATGCAGGGCATAAGAGAAAACCAGCCCATGTTGAGATGGTTCTAGGAGTGGAAATAATCCTGAAACAGCTGGCTTTAGCCTTAAAGAGTAAATGATCTGGGCATGGAAGAAGATATCGGGGACAGAGGCTTTTGCTGATGATAGATCATAAAATCTACAGAGCAGAACAGTTTGGGGGTTAGGGAGAGGTGTGTAACTGGGTCTTCTTTTTAAATAGATGAGACCATGATGATAAGAATCTGGAACAACTGCAAAAAATTAAAATAATTTGCATATATTTCCCTTCTAACTCATAGGTTCTGATGGATTACAATTGTTTTAGATTGATCTTTCCTGATGAGTACGTTTGTCAAAAGATGATTTCTCTGGATGTGAGAGCACTTTCCACTCATCCACTGCATTACAGTCTGTCTGAAAGCCAGAGAAGATCAAGAAATTATTTCACACAAGCACGTCTTTCTTTGCCTCCATGGGGTCAACAAAGCTTTATCTGAAGGATGATTTCAGTTCTATTATTCTCCATCAGTCTGTTAGTTGATGCTGTTTTCATTAAATACTCTATTATTTTTAAATCCATCAGCAGGTTCTAAGAAAAATTCATATGTTCATCTTATGTCAAAGCACCCCCTCACCAAAAAGCTTCCTAAGCCAAAACATTTCACTCTGACAAGATAGCAAGTTGGCCAAACACTCTCAAATAAACCCAAATAACTATGTAAATAAATGATTTTTTAAAAATCATGAAAGATTGAGAGCACCGTGCATATACCTCACTACACTTAAATTAATTTATGCCCAAGAGGAAAGGATTTTCTTTGGCCTCACTGGTAAATTCTGAGACCATTTTTAAAAGCTAGAGGTGCTGATCTTACTCTAGAATTATCTAACAGCAAAGTTCCCAAGTGCAGGAGTTCTCTTCTCTCTTTTCACCATCTTCACACAAGCTCTGGGCCTGCCTTCCTTCAATAACCTAAAGATGTGAACAGAGGAAATACCACCGTAAGACAGCATTAAAGCTGGACCAGTCAAAAACCCGGCAAGGTATGGCATCCCACCCCATTTTACTAACTGTGACAAATTATCACAGAAAAATCAATCCCCCAAGAAAATAGTCTACCATGTCTAACTCTTTCCAGGAATTCCTAATATGCCATTCCACAAGACATTCTAGATGCCTCTTTCTGGGGGCAAAGTCATCTTTGGGGTCATAAACTTTCTATGTCATAACTTATTATACATCAATCTTGTTAAGAAATATGAAAGAGCACCCTTCTTCTGACTCTTTCTCAAAAATGCTACATCTCAAGAAATGATTTGAACTGAAACATCTGATTCAAACAGATGTGTTGGAGATAGCATACATATCTCTCCCCTGCCAAACACATACACACACACACACACACACACACACACACACACGCACACACACGCACACACATGACTTCATAATTATAGAAGATTACAGGCGGACAAAGAGGGGTTTCTCTCTTTGTAGATCTTTCAGAAGCTAACACAGTATATCTATCAAAGTTCAGCAGCATGGGAGTTTAGACTACAACAGTTTATGACAAATGGTAATGTATGGATATGATACTGATCTATCTGTACACATATATACATTTATATGCATATGTATATTCATAGACAGATGGAGAGAAAGATAGTTATAACTATGTATGAAGCTGTGTCCCTTATTTTATTTTAACCCCAAGTAACATTATGAGGTATATAGTAACTGTCTTCCAACAGAGAAAATAAAATACTTGCCTGAATCTGCACAAAGAATGTCCCTGCACCAGAGGTGGTGGTGGCTGTCTCAGCTGACTTTCCTCCTTTCATATCACTCTGACCTCTAGCAAATGTCTCCTAGAATATAAGCTAGTGGGGTTCCTTTGTTGGAGACCTTTGTCTCCACCAACTGTCTTCTTAATAAAAATTTCCATTACTTCCTTCCGTCTTCGGATCACAAAAGCAATCTGAAACCCATTCTAAACCCATAAATTGTTTTCAGAAATCACTCATACTGTAATGACAGATTAAAGACAAATGAGAGGTAGAACTAATATATATGTATGAATACGTAGGGTTTTTTATTACTTTGCATGCATGACGTGCATGTGTGTATGGGTGCATATGTGTGTCTGGGTATGTGTGCATGCAAATGTGCTTATGAGCATGTGGAGGTCATAGATGGATATCACATGTCTTCCTCAATCATTCTCTATCTTATTTATCAAGAAAGAGTTTCTCGCTGAACTTGGAGCTCCCTGACTCAGCCTAAGTAGCCATCTTGTCCTGGGGATCTGTCTGCTTCCACCTCTCAAGTCCCAGAATTACAGTCACATTCTAGCAGGCTCAGCATTTATGCGGGTGCTTGGTACTCAGATTCTGGTCTTCCTGAACTTCCTGCTTGCACTGCAAGTGCTTTACTAACTGAGGCAACTCCCCAACCAAGGCATCTGTTTTTTTTTAAATATTTTATTTATTTATTTTTCAAGCAGAGAGAGAGAGAGAGAGAGAGAGAGAGAGAGAGAGAGAGAGAGAGAGAGAGAGAGAGCACCAGGGCCACCACCTTGTGGGTCTGGCTTATGTGGGTCCTGGGGAATTGAACCCAGGGCCTTAGGCACCAGAGGCAAGTGCCTTATCCGCTGAGCCATCTCTCTAGTCCCAAGGCATCTGGTTTTGATGGCACTACTTGTTATTGCTAACGATAATATCATATAACAGAAACTCGCCAACCTGATCTTAAAGTAAACAAAATATCCTCAGGGGAGATTTTTAGCCCGAAGAGCAAATACATTATTTACATTAATACATTAATTAATTATATACTTTTTCAGTATAATCCAGAAGATATGGATCTATACTTCATATCAAAAAGGGGGTGTGGGAAGGGGAATCTATTCCTCATATCAAAAGGGGGGAATGAATGTGACCCAGCCCCACACACACACACATCATGTGGTTTTCATGCCATGACATCCAGATACGATGGCTTGTAGCAAGCTCATAGAATCCGTTCATTGTCCCTGTCTGGAGACATATGTGGAGATGTGTGAGGAATTGTGTCCTCATTATGGCAGCATATATTGCTGGCATCTGAAGCAAAGGTATAACAAAAGAACCAGCTGGATGCCTTCCTCTGAACAAAGAGCAGGGCTGTCCTGGAACTCTGAGAAGGGGTCGAGAGAGGTAGATTAGGTCTGTATGTGCATGGCACATGCCACATGAACCCTCCACCCTCCCAGACACCACCTCCAAAGCACACCAAGAAAGGAGCTGATGGATAATGAGGAGGGACAACCAAACTCACCTGATTATTAGGAGAAAGGGGACTTGGCAATGAAGAGGAGAGGGAGGCATCAAATGAAGCCAGTTCTCCAGCCCACAAAGACAGGGTCTAAAAGCCAGACAGGAGAGATTCCAAGTCCCAGCCTCCCCTGCCATCTGAGCAATGATCTGGGAAAATCACCTACACACTCTGTTTTCCTGGTCTGTAAATTCAGAATAACAACTGTATACCCCTCATGGAGCATCTGTGAGGATTAAAGTGAGATTCTGCTGGTCAAGTTCACAGCAGAGGGGCCAGCACACTGTAAACACACATTCCTCTAAAGACTCAGATTTGCAGTGTAAGGAGGACACATGCTTTGGTCTAGACAAAGCAGCAGTTAGGTGACAACTTGGTGATAAGACAGGTCACTCCTCATGTGTCAGTTCTCTTTAGGTACATGTAATTGTGACTGCCCACAGCCAGGTACTGGCCTGGGCCCTGAAGGATACCCCTCCCACCCTTCCAGAAGGAAACTGAACAAAAATGATTTTCACCACCTTCATTTGGCTTAAACCCATGTGGGTGACCTTTCTGGTCTCTGCATCTATTTTGAACTCCAAATTTCTATGTTCTCTTAAAGGGGTAAGAGGAGAAACATTTCCACAAAGTACCAATGGTACTGGGGAAGTGTGCTAGAAAACGGGGTTGTCCTCTGTACCCAGCTCTGAGTTCCAGTGGAAACTGGCATAATCTAACTTCTCCCACCCTGCTATTGGATGAGTTTTCAGATTGGAGTGCAACATCAGGGTATATCATTTCTTCAACAGCTGGAGGACTAGAAAAGAAAGCGACCTGGCTGGAAGGGGGTAAATGTAATATATCTATCAGAGAACATATGTGTGCTGCCCAGGAAGACAGCAGATCCACAAATTGTATGTATTTGGTACCTGCTCACCAGGACCTCATCAGAAAACAACCCACACAGCTTCATGACCAGGGCAATAGCCAACAGTGTACCAGGCACATCCCAGGACAAGAACAAGAGATTTCCAGGAAAGGAGGTGGGGATGGGCAAGAGGAAAAAAAATAATCTCAAGCACCATTTCTATTTAAGGGTGTGTGTGGGTGTGTGTGTGTGTGCGCATGCTGCTGCACAGATTCAGGCAAGCACATGGCACAGAGCAAGTGTGGAGTTCTGAAGACTACCTCAAGTCTTTGCCTTCCATCTTGTTTTTGAGGGAAAGTCTGTCTTATTGCTTGCTTTTGTGTTCACCAGGTTAGCATGTCTTCAAGCTTCAAGATTCTTCTGTCTCCATCTCCCTTCTTGTTATAGATGTGCTGGGACTCTAGGCACTCATGGTACACATCCAGCTTTATGAGCAACAGCCAGACCAACTGAAACATCCCCTCTGCCCTCAAGCATTCAGCTCTTCATTCATTCATATAAGAAAATGGTCACTTTCCATGATGCAAACTCTGGGGATACAATGCTGAATGAGTCAGAGATCATGCCCATCCTCAAGGAACTTACTGTCCATCTGGGGAAGACAGACCACATACAGTTAACCAAATAAATGAATGTGATGACTTTACATACAAACATTCACTGTAACACCCGGGCATTAAGCCTGTGGAGTATGTGGTTTGGGGATATGTTGATGAATTAGGTGTCAGAAAAGGGCTCCATGAGGGGTTCCCATTTGAGCTTGGACCAAAATAAGACATAATTCTGATGCCATCATCTGAGATGGGGGGTTCCCAGCAATAGGAATAAAGAGGAACGCCTCTTGGGCTAAGCCATGTGCTTGCTCGGCATTGGGATGCAAACCCAAAGGAGGCACAGTCCCGCCTTCGGAGCCTAGAAGTAGCTGCAGGGATTAAACAGAGACTCCATCTGCTTAGCACACAATGCAAAGTACTTCAGTGACAGGCACAAAGTGCCACCATTTCCAAAATCTGGAAGGACTCTTCAGGTCCACTCAAGTCTCAAAACCACATTATTCTTCGGTTCTCTATGGACTTTCCATATCAAAATTCAGCCTTGCTCGTGCACATTTCTCAGACCTTTTATTTTTAACTCATCGCAGAAAAACAGCAGGGTTCAGTCACTAAGCCTAGTCTAGACATAAGACAGAAGGCTGAGTTCAGCCTCCTGCTAGCTCAGCACCCAGGAAATAACTCACTTTCCCCGTGGCTGCTTCATTTGTGGGATCTCTGAAACAGGAAAAGCATTCATAAGGATTACTGAGCAACTCCCTAGCGCTCAGTAAAGTCTCTATTTAAACATCATCATCATCTCAGGTTCTCAGCAGCTCCAACTACCTCTGATTTTCAATCCTGTACTTGCTTGGTCCCAAGCACAGAAAGCTGCCTTCCACCAGGGGGTGCTCTGCTCAGGCCCTCCCAATCACCCATGTGTTGATTGTAGTGTTCACAGGGTTTTAGAGTAGGACCCATGTCTTCTGAGAGGCTACATGCCTTTGCACACCTCAACACCTAGCTCTGTGCACTTCTGGAAATCACCACTCAATAAATCTTTGTTGGCTGACCACAGCTAAATTGTAAAATAAAGTGATAGAGAAATGCGGTAAGGAATTAAGGATATTTTTGTTTTTGTCTTCAGTAAACCCCTGATAGTGCACCACGCTCATGACATTAAAAGATGCAATCTTTGCTTTCTGAGATCTTCTGTCAGCTCACACTGAGAAAGATAATAAAATTATACTGCATAAGAGTACCTAAGTCAATATGAGGGACAGATATTAAACTCACTGAGGAATGAGAGAAACACAGTTCACTGGGTCCAGATCAGTCTGGGGTAATCTTGCTGTAGAAGGTCTAGTATAATACCTCTGAGCCATTATTCCAGCTTTGTCACTTGCTACTGGTGTGATTTTAGATAAATTTCTCATCTGTGAAATGGGTAATAAAATAAATTTCAGAGTAATATAGATTTAATGTTACTGTGTACATAAAATGATTAAAAAGCTGACCAATAACAGTAGTATTCAACTTCCTATCATTATTATTACTAGTGCTGTCTAATCTAGCTTCTAATTTCTATATGTAACTTGCTCCTTGCTGGAACAAAATACCTGACTAGAAGCATCTTAAGGAAAGAAAAGGTTTGTTTCCAGTTTCCAGTTTTCAGAGGAAGTCTGGGCACAGCATGGCAGGAGCAGCCAGCCAGTGCCACATTGTCACATAAGCAGGGCAGAAGTAGACAGAAATGATTGTCTGTGTACAGCTAGTTTTCTCCTTTTGTATAGTGCAGAATACCCAGCACATAGAATGGTGCCCCCCCATAGTTTGGCGGGTGGGTCTTCCCATTTCACTAATATTATCTAGAAAATGCCTAAAAGATTTACCAAGAGATTTTTTTTCTATGGTGACTCTATATCCTGCCATGTTGATAACCAGAGAGTTCTCTCTCTCTCTCTCTCTCTCTCTCTCTCTCTCTCTCTCTCTCTCTCTCTCTCTCTCTCTCTCTCTCTCTCTCAGATAAACAGGGCTCAGGTATGCTAAAAGAGAACTCCCTCTAACTAACTTAGTCACATCTCTAGACCCAGGGGAGATTAATTCTTCATGCTTTACAGATCTTTAAAATGAGGCAATAATAATAATGACATCACAAATTATTATCATTAGGATTCAATGATAATATTATGAGGTTGAGTGGGTTTGATATTATATAAAACGTTCCTACTCCCTTTCACACAGTGAGTGGTCAACAAACCTGGACTATATGATTGATTATGCATTCTGTTTCATGTAACTTCAGCTTCTTTTAAAATAGCCATACGGAATATGGTCAGGAGGGCAGAAAGAGTGGGAGATGACGACCACATATCTGCAATTCCTTTCAGATTGCTCATGCCATGTTGTGAAAGACATACCAATATCTCCACAAAGATCATTAGATCTTTTCGGAGGAAATGAAATGTTTATTTTTTTAAAGTTTCTTCAAATTAAAATCTTCTCCTAGAACATTTATTTTATGAGGACTAGGAAAGGTCTTCAGAGAATGAGACTGTGATAACAAAGCAAAATGCAAAGGAATCAGAGCAAAAAGTCCTCTGCTGGTGATGAAGAAAACTACAATCTCAACACAAGGTTGATTAGGGTGGCCCTCCAGGGTGAACTCAGGAGCTTGGGTCCTAGTCATGTGCTAGCCACAAAGATAAAAAGCAAAGGAAGGAGTGGGGTGGGGAAGGGGGGAAATCTATCTCCTCAAACATAATGAACAAGATAAACTAACCCAGAATCCTGACCAGATTGTTGCAATCCAGAATCAAGTTGTGTGCAAATTTAGTAATTTTTATGCAAACAAGAAGCATTTTGAAGCTTCTCCTTACCTCTCTGCAGGGCTGCACACAATAAGAAAAGGCAGGGGCTGGATGTAAAAGTTCGGGGCTCCCACTCCACTGAAGTGTACCCCCAGAGAGGCCTCCTTCCTCATTCTACTGCCTTATAGTCTAAGAAGAATGAGGGGAATACTGACAGGCACGAGTGCCCTGTGCATGACTTGTGTGTTACAATTGCCAGTTCTGACCCTAAATCATGGTCGTGGCCAATGGTTGGTATCATTTACACCCTAGCTCCTCTAGTCTTTGCCCCGTAGGACTCCATCCACTCTGAGGGTCATCCTCCTGGAAGACAGGAATGCATTCGGCCCCTGGGGCTGACACAGCTAGAAGTGGACTGGATGTATCTTATACATGGCTGGGTAAGTGTCACTTCTAAGGTAGTGGAGAAGCTTCCCACCATATCCTCATTCTGCCATCTATATTCAAGACCACTGTCTGGAGCAATGTGTGAAAATGCTCATAAACATCAATTTTAAAAAGTCTGAAAAAGACAGGAACAGTGAGAGAGGGAGAGAGAAAGAGAGATAGACAGATATCCATAACATGACAATGAACTTTTTATCCAAATTGTCCCAGGCCTCTGGTTCTGCTGGATGTGGGCACTGTCTTGAAACAGTCTGATTCACCCAAGCCGTGGGGTTCCCTTCTGGAGACCGTATCTCGCCACTCAAATCTTCTTTTGTTTTCCCTACAGCAGTAGAGCCCCTCTCAAGATCCATTTTCTATTTATTTATTTTCCAATGTGTACAGCACTGCCATTGCCCCTTGGGAATGGGGGGGTCCTAGTTGTATCTAAAATGTTCCTCTTATGAGAGTGTCTTTATTTTAAGTCCTTGAGGTCTGCTCCCTGCATTCACAGGGGTGTGGGACAGAGCAGCCATCTGGAGAACATTAGATTTTCTTGGCTATAATGCTTTAAAACTCGATCCATTTTTATTTCTCTACTTAAGTAGTCTGAAATCGCTGCCTTTTAGCAACTCTCATGAAATCCCTTTACAAAACAGATACAATTATTTCAGGGAGGGATGAGTAGATGATTCACCTTAGTCCAAAGTAGTCCCTAAAGAAGTTCATTCACCAATCAGTGAGTAGCTAGGAGTTCAGCGGGGCCCTGAGGGTTAGCTTCCTAAAACAAAGGATCTTGGGAAATCTGCAAACGTGTATGGTTCCTTAAATCACACACTTTTGGGGGCAATGTTCTGATAATTCAACTTTGTGCTGGTGGCTCGCTTCCCAGCATTTTTTATCCTATGGGTATCAAATATATAGTCCACATGCAATCCAATCTCAGACAAAATATTTGGTCCCTGAGTCAAGATTATCTTCTCGTCAAAGGGTGAAAGTCATGCCATGCTGCCTGTGGTCAATTCAGTGGGCCAGCTTAACAACTTTATTTAAGAGGACACATTAACTGAAGCAGGGTAGTGAAGACATCCCTTCATGGAGCTTTGAACTTCTACCTCTTGTTCTCTTTAAAATTCCAGAGGAAACGTCCTGTGATATTCACTCAGTGTGCTGCCCTCGTGTGAGTGGTGTCGCCTGTCAGCACTGGAATCGGAGTTCCAGCTTCTACAGCGAGGTAATGAGGAAGACAGGAGGATCGCCCTACTTTGCACAAAGCATAACTAAGATTCCTCTCTCCCCTAGTTCCTGCAATCCTTCACCCCAGAGGCCATTCCTGACTCAACACAGTGCTGAAGCCTAGTGTCTGTTCAATGATGAATTTTGCATGTAGTGTTTTGGTGGACAATGCAAACAGAACACAGTCCACTCAGGTACACACCATTTTCCACAGACAAATCGGAATCCATGGCTTCAGTCTCCCAAGCCACATTCAGACAGGAGAAAGCCCACCAGCTCATGGCATGAAGGCAGCCCAGGAAAGCCCTGGTACAGTCGGACCCAGAAAAATAAAAGGTTCTGCAGAGTCCAGTCATGACTAGTGACTTCAGGTGGCATGAGCAGAGTGAGGGCATTCACACCCTCCTTTCCATTCAGAGAAAAGACTGTTCGTGCTGAGTTGCAGCTGGGTCTCCAGTCACCACAGCCATCAGATTCAGGTACAGACAGTGCCAGGCCCACTGCCCTCAAAATCAGAGGCTCTCTGGCCCAGCTAGCCCTCGCCTTTACCAAATCCTGGATCTAAGGAAGCCAGGTTTGGGAAACAACACAGCTCACCAGAGCACCTCGGAACACTGCCCGGCGCCTGCCACATTCCGGGGCAGAGCGCTCAGCTCCCGCAGGAAAGGTGCTGCGGCGCAGAGAAGACCCAGCGATCTCTCCCCGGGCCCTGGGGCCCCGGGCCGGGCTCGGGCGGGGGCGCAGCACACCCTGCCCCTCACCTCCAGCCCAGACACCTCGTCCGCTCGTCGAATCGCTGCTCCCTACCTGAGGGTGGCGCTCTCCCCCTGCCGGACCGTCACGTTGTCCATAGCTTTGGGGAAGCTGGCATCTCCGCTGCGCACCGGCACTCCTGTGGGTACAAGGAACAGCAGCCTGAGAGACACGACCACGAGGCACTTCCAGGGCAGGAACAGGTACCCACAGACCCCCATCCTCGTCGGCCACAAGTTCCCAGAACTCCCGCAGCCGCACGCACACGCCCCCCGGGCGGGCGAGCACAGGCAGTGGGTGGGGTGGCGCCCGGCGCGGGGACCGAGCGCTGAACCCGCGGCGAGCAGGAGAGCGCGCAGACTCCTCAAGTCTAATCTTCCTCCCCCAAATCCAGCCTCAGCTTGCCAGCCTCGCAGAACCAGTTTCCACAGGCACGCATGGAAGGGGGCTTGCTCGGTGCTGCGGGGAAGGCGGTGGCCGGCCGATGGGCGCGCAGGTGCCCGGGTTCAGGAGCCGCTTCTCCCCTTCAGCAGTTCAGACATGGCACTTTGGAGAGGAGTGGGCACTTTGGGATTGAAGGAGGCCGGAGGTGGGTTGGCCGCCCCGATGAGGTCTGCGATTCCTCGAGGCGAAGAAGGAGAAATCC
>PVHP010017006.1:0-35062 GCA_004024765.1 Zapus hudsonius | reverse complement strand
TGAAGTACTGATAATGTCTAATACAGTGTGAATGCTGGGTAAACAGTTGCCATATTGTTTAGGGACGAATGCAAAGATAAAAATGACTACATGTTTAGCAGGGATGCAATTATTTCCTAACTATTTTTTGTTGTAGGTTGGTTGTATTTGTGGTTGTGAAACCAAGGATATGACTACTGAAACATTTGAAGTAAGATTATCTCACAGGTATCTAAACACACCTAAGAATGTACTCCCTTTAAGTCCCACGATTTTTATCTGGGATTTTTTTTTACTTCTAACCTAGCATACTGGCTGTCCGAATCTCACTCTCCAATGGAGATTCTGTTTGTATTTTTTCAGAAGGCAGTGAGGGAGCTGTGGTCATGCCAACTCCACTGATGAGCAGCAGGCTGAAGGCTGACATCCCAGCAAGAGATGAACCACCCCAGGCCCATCATGTAGGCCCCAAGTGAACCACTTGAGACAGTGGAGGGGCAAGAAAGAGACCTATAACCACAGCCAATCAGTCATCCCAGGTTAAGTCAGTGAGACAGAACCAACATAACTTAACGACTTCCAACATAACTTAAAGTAGAAGCACGGAGACTCTTAAGGTCTCAACAACAATGAAACCGACTTAAAACTCAGCCTCCATGACTCAGGGAACTGAGCGGAAGAGGGGACGAAAAGATTGTAAGAGCCATGGTGGGAGAGATTACCCAGAGACATTACCCCCCTCAGCTATAACACATAAAGTTTGGGGGGGCAACCTTGTGCTATCCGTAACCCCTTGCCACATGGATTGATCCAGTATGCCCACCAAGGAGGATACCCAGTGGATTGGGGACAGGGAGGAGGGAAATGGGAATATAAGCACAGTATTTACTCATCAATGTATCTAATTTTGGGCAATAAAGATAAAATTAAAAAAACCTGTTTTAATTCCCCATTCCAAGTGGCTTGATGATGTGGTCCCACAGCACAGTGAACATACAGAACATACAGACCTCACCATGTGGAAGTTTCACGTCTGCTGCTTCAAATTAGAAATAAGTTTGTCTCGGGCTGGAGAGATGGCTCAGCGGTTAAGGCACTTGCCTCCAGTGCCTAAGGCCCCGGGTTCAGTTTCCCAGGACCCACATAAGCCAGACCCACAAGGTGGTGGCCCTGGTGTACTCTCAATCTCTCTCTCTCTCTCTCTCTCTCTCTCTCTCTCTCTCTCTCTCTGTATCTCTCTGCTTAAAAATGAATAAATAAAAAAAGGAGTGAGACCCTACCTTGAAAAAAAAAAACAGGAAGCTCCCTCTTAAAAAAAAAAAAAGAAGTTTGTCTCTATTTCTACAAGATTTACTTTATTAATTTTATTTTTATTGTGTTTCTCCATCAAATTGCTTTATAGATACTTTATTGTTGTTTTAGAGATAATTCAAAAAACAATCTTAACCTTGGATCTCATGAAACTGAAAAGGAGACTTTTCAATAGAATAGGTCCTGGCTGGACAATTTTGGACAAACATAGACATTTTTTAATTCCTGACATGTTCACCAGCTCTGTGATTCTTCACGACACAAAGTAGGGTTCTGGAGCCATCAGGCATTCCTGCTGAGAGGAATAGTTGGTAGGGCAAAGAATGGAAAAAAAGAAGCAGCGGAAAGGCGCAAGCGCAAGGAGCCTGGTCTTGTGGAAATGAGAGCAGAGGAAGAGGAGCGTGAGACACTTGGGTCGCTGGCAGAGCCTGCAGCGCTCTGAGGACCAGAAGACAAGGCTCTGTGCTAGGGTGCATCGCCATATGCAGCTATGTGGAGCCCGTAAAGTGCCATGAGTTGAAGATTCCAGTTACTTCGGGAGTGACAGCTCAGTCAGTGCTGGCCTTGCAAGCAATGAGGACATGAGTGATTTCCCAGAACCCATGCTAAAATGGGTGTGGTGGCACTTGCTTGTCATCCCAGCACTGGGGGAGGGGTGGAGACAGGCAGATCCCTGGGGCTTGCTGGCCAGCTAGGCTAGCCTACTTGGTGAACTGGCCACACCTCAAAAGAGTGGATGGTACCTGAGGGGACCAACACTTGAGGGTCTCCTCTGTCTTACACACACACACACACACACACACACACACACACACACACACACACGCACACACATGCATGTATACACACATGCACACACACATACGTACACACATGCACGCACACGCGCACACATGTGCGCACACACACACTTTTTTAAAAGAGTGTCATTTTAGTTTGTTGGGTTGAGCCTCTTTGAATGAGACAATTCTGGGATTGGGCTACTTGAATCCCTAGCATTTATTTGGGTTATGAAGCAATGTGCATTTCATGTATAGGGTAGGTGGGAAGTCATATGGCTCTGTTGATTCCCACACACACCTAGTAATTCCTGAGCACTCACCACATCCCAAGTGTGCTCTGTGCTTCAGAGGCACAAGAATGCATGGACAGGAGTGCTAACTCCCATGGTAGGTTCTTTGTAACCATGAGCGAGACAAGTGCACGGCAGACAGAGGAGCTAATACGTGATTATAATGAATTCATGAAAGAAGATTAACAATGACAATCACAGCCAACACCAACCAAGATTATTTTGTGTCACCCACACAAGCCCTTTTCATGTTTGCTCCTTGAATGTGCTGTGTGAGTCCAGAGGAGCAAGGCAGCCTTTCCACGGGGAAGGGAGGAGTGACAGTCGGAGAAGCTGAAAGCTTCTGAGCAGTTATCACTTCCACAGAAAAGTACAATGAGCCCATGGCCTTCAGTGAATGGGAATAAAAGGCCAATGACTAAAGGAGGCTAGACTCATACAAGGTCATGGACAACAGGTGCCTCCTTGATGGGCAGGTGGGGGTGAAGGCCAGGGAAAAGAAAGTGCCCGTCATGTGTAAGCCCAAGGCTCAGTGGTAAGGTGGCAATTGCCAGGAAAGACTGCGCAGGACACACAGAGATAGAAAGAGAGGCTCCTGCCATCCACAGGGCTAGTGAGATGGTACTGAGGGGGTTTGTCCTGGAGAGGGGCAGGGGGCTGTGCTGAAGGAGCAGAGAGTCGCACAGGTTTTAGATGTGAGGAATAAGTACGACAGAATGAGCACCCCTGCTGGGTGACCAGGAGCCCCACCTTCCTGCTGCCCAGAGGAAGGACTGGGTGTTTGGTAGAAGTGTGGTTGTGGCGATGGCCAAGGTGAACTGGAAGAGCTCAATGAGGAAGAAGTGTTGCAGGAAACCAGGGGAGAGGCTGCTGTCACCTGCCTCTCTACCTTTCCAGGAGTGGCCTTGGTTCTGATGAATAACATCCTGTCAGTTGTGAGATGAAGGGAGGGAAGAAACAGGGGTTCTCTCTTTTTGGTCACTGATTGCTTCTGAGAATCATGGATGCTAATTTCCCCCTTCCTTATAGCAGAAAGCAGGGACATACAGGACGGGCATCAGGACTCGAATCTCCATTGACATCTTTTCCTTTGGACTTACGGACTCAGGCACAGCCTGGAGACCGGTCTCCGCTATGGTCATGGGGAGAGGTTACTGAATTGGGAGCTCTCATGGTGCCTACTTATAATCCCAGCATTGGAGAGGCAGCATCAGGGGATCCCTGGGACTTGCTGGTCAGTCTATCTATTTGACAAGTCCAGAAAGGCCCTGTCTCAAAAAAGGTGGACAGTGCCTGAAAGGAACAGCACACAGGTACATCACTAACCCATCTGGACTCTGTGTCCAAACCATAATAACATGACACCTCTTTACAGGTAGAAAAAGCTCCCCAAATTGTGGATGAACCCTCCTGATTTTGTGAGCTCTGTTCTGGGCCAGTCACCCTTGTGCTTCAGAAAACAGTAGCCTCTTCTCTCCCAGAACAGACCCCAGCCTGGGAGCAACCTTTACGCTGGCTTTTCATTGCATGCCAAGCTCTCATTATCCAGCCCTCATCCCCACATGTGGCTGCTGGGAGGACCGGAGCAGCAGGCTAGTCAATCACTTGCACCATTGCCTTTAATACTGGCCATATTTAGCTTATTCATAAAGGCCTGTCTCACACGAGAGAGTTCTTTCCATAATCGGGACAATTGTGCATAAGCTCGGCTTTGAAACAAGTCGTCTGTCTCCTTCTCCTGCGATCCCAGTGCTATTCTGTGATTTTCTGTTGGCAGGTTAGGAAGAGGAACCTTTCTGTGATTCCTTCTGGTTTTGTTTTCTTTCCCCAAACATGTGGTCATCTCTGGCCTGAGCACTGCCCTGAGCAGCCCTATGGCCCCAGATGGACACAGCAGCTTTCCCAGAAGGCCACACTCTGGGCTCATGGGTAGCAGAGAGGGAAGAATACTGGGATTAGGAATTACAAACTTTCTGTCATGCAGACACAGTGTGTGTGGTGGTGGTGGTGGGGGTCTCCTGTGGATGAGCAGGAAGCAGGGTGGTCTTGAGGGACGTGTTTGAGCCAAAAAGCAGAGGACCTGGATTCCTCCTAAAGCCTGCTTGGCCCTCAGCTGAGCCTGGGTTGCTGAGCACCTTGGAAGCCGGTGGCCAGGGCCTGTGAGCAGAGACTTAGATGTCCCAGTGACTCTGAGGATAACTCAGGTGCTCCTGCTTTCAATCATGGCAGCTCTGGGGAGGTGAAGTAGCTGGTCTGTGTTTCCACAGCCAGAAGGTGATTCAAACATGTGCACATGGGCTCTGCTGGGCTGTTGACTGAATGGTGTCTGAATCTGGCTGTTGAACCCTAACCTCAGTGTGATGGCATTTGGAGAGAAAGGTCGTGGAGGTGATTTGTCTTGATGGGGAGCCTTCATGCATTTGTGCCCTTATAAGAAGGGGCAGGATCTCCCTCCTCCTCTCCCCTCCTCCTCTCCGCTCTCCTCCCCTCTCCTCTCCTCTTCTTTCCTCTCCTCTCTTCTCCTTCCCTGTCTTCTCTTCTCCTCTCCTCTCCTCTTCTCTCTTTCCCTCTCTTCTTTCCTCTCTGTTCTCTTCTCCCCCACCTCTCTGATACACATACACACAATGTGAGGACACACGGAGAAGAAGAAAGGCATCTGTAAACCAGGAATCAGGCTCTCACCAGGCATTAGCCTTCCAACCTCCAGGTCCCTGAGAGATGCTTGTGCTTTAAGCTTCCCAGTCTTTGGTTTATTTGCTACAACAGACAGAACTAGCTGGGCCACCATGGCAGACTCCTGCTGTGCTCAGAGCACTTTCCTGGCAAACTAAGCCCAAACCAGAAAGCCTGGGGGTTGTATCTGATGTTGAGGGGACAGAGAGAGCAACTATAAAGGGCAAGCTGGCCTTTTCTTTGATCCTGATATATTTTTCCTAGATATTTGTTGTCTTGTAGAAATAGTCCCGGAATGCCCATTTCTTAACCAAGTTTCTTGGTTTCTCCCCTGTTTACTCCCTGAATTGAAAGCCTGTCCATTTCCATTTAATCTCTTGTTTTATGTCGTCCCAAAAATCATGGCTGTCTCTTTCTATCTTTATCTCACAGTGTGTCTATCCTGTATGATTCCTTCTATAGATAAGACGTAGAAAAGTGGCACCTTTTTATTTTGAGAACCCTTAAGTAAACAGGAAAGTTGATCACACAGTATATACTCAATACCCTCTGTCTTGGTCAAACTGTTTCAGTTAACTGTTGCTGCCTAGCAAAACCCCCGAAGTGTAATGATATCACAGGCTTATCCAACCCTTGGAACTACATGAAGCTGAAGAGAGTCATGATTATGGCTTAGTACAAAATCATCAACTTCTTAAAACATTATGAGAGTTTTTTTGTAACTTGATCACGCAGTTCTTGAGCGTTAACTTTGTAGATGATGACAGGTTGTGTGTGATGTCAGAAGTCTGGACATGCTTAGGAAAGAACCCAGCTTAGTCTTACTCTTGTTCTGAGGCTGACCATACTTGCCACCGTTCTGGTTGATGTGCCAAGAAGGCTGGATATCCACAGTGGCCTTACATCCATGGCTAGGAGCTCAGAGCTGCTGGCCCAATGCCTTGGCCCGTTCCCTGTAACTGTCTGGTTTTCCTTGCAATATGGTGTATGGACACCAAGAAAAACCAAAACAACAACAACAACAAGAAGAAAACAGACCAACTGACAAAGAAAGCACAAAGACCTTTTATGACCTCTTCCCCCAAGTCCCATAGAATGCCCCCTCCCACTTTTTGGTTAGAAGATCGTAGGAGAGAGGCAGCAGATATCAACTCTTGATGGGTGAAAGGACATGGGAAGGTCACCTTGCAAAAGATTATTTAGGTGGGGCATATCTTTTCTTTGAAAATGTTATTTGCCACATCCTTCCTCTGGCTACAGATACTCTTAGATGTCCATATGTAAGAGAGTCAAGCACTTTCTCCTCTGAATGTCTCCTCCCATCATGCACCAGGCTCAACTACACACACACACACACACACACACACACACACACACACACACACACTCACATCTACTGGGAGACATAGATCAGATACCTGCAATAGACAGTCCTGCTGGAAGGGCCCAGGGAGAGCACTCCTGGAATGTTCTTGTTCCTGTTGATAAATGCAAGGCAAACAGGACGGTCATCTTTGGGTCACTGGTACTGACATGGGAAATTTGTGTCAATGAGAATTTAAGATGCAAAACTTACCTGCTCTATGATGACATGTACTAAATGGCTTTCTAAAACATCACCTATGACTTCTGTACTGTTTGATATCATGGGCAATTCTCAATGGCCATCTTACTTGAAGTTAGCCATACACAAGACTGATATCCACAGTTGATGGATTAAAAGATGTAAAGAACACCTACCTCCTGGCATATAAACAAGGTAAGAGCAGCCGGTCAGCATATTCCCTGGCTTTCAGGCTCTGAGGACTGTCTCAGCACTTTCCAGAACAGGAAGGTCACCATGGTGAATTTGCAGTTAACATGTCCGATCCCAGAGGTCTGTATCTACAGCACTGACTTTCTTTATGAAATGAGACCTGAATACTAGACATGGTCCTAGGTCATCTGAAACCACCCATTTTCCTGCTAAGCAAAAAGACCCACTCGGTCAAGGTTCCATAGTGACTTTCTGGCAGAGGCAGAGGCTTTCTGGCTCTTTGCACAATCACTGGTTGTCCTGAGTAAATACTTACTTTCCTTTCTGGATTGCTCCTGGGCATCTGTGCTGTGCCAGTCACTGTTCCAGCATGAGGAACCTAGGGAAAAAGTATGCTCTGTACCTTAACGATGTCGACTCCCCATCGGTGCCAAGCTCAGATAGTAGCTGTTGTCACCACAACCATTAGATGCTGGGCCTCATGGAAACTTTCCCCTGCAGGGACCAGGATGAATGGGATCACTTTGGAGGCCTTGAGGGCACCTGATCTCAGAGGGGCTCAGGTGCAGCTAGCTGGCACGGCTCTACCACCATTAGCTATGCACAGCCAGGCCAGTGCAGGCAGGATACATTCTGCCACACTGACCACAGCTTTGGTAAAGTGAACTAGGGGCAATTGACCAGTGGGCCCACATCTGCCTCAGCATCTTGAAAATAAGAATCGATGTGTGTAAAATTAGGCTGTCGAGTGAACCCTGGATGACGAGTAATTGCAAGGTGAGAACAGCCTGGCGTGACTGTCCCAAATAGCCCCAGAGAGCGGGCACCATCCTCAGTGCAGCCTCTGCATTCTCAGCCGCCTCACCAATGAGGCTTTCTGGCCTCTGAAATGCCACAGCTGGCCATTCCTAAAAATTTAATTTTTTAAAAAAGTCTCTCATCCAATTCTTTGCTTAACACACACCTATTTCTGTCCCACTGTCTCAGAGAAAGAAACACACAATAACCGTGTTTTAGAAATTGGAGCAAGAAAGTAGCAGATGCAAGTTTAGTGAATATTGAGTTTTAAACTTGTCTGGCTATGATTTGTGGTCATGTCACAGCAAATATTTTTCAATGTCACTGCCTTAGCCTGTGCTGTCACTAAGGCAGTCAGCTGGGGAATAGAGGGCCCAGCACTATGATCTCAATATTAATGGGAGCTGTTGAAAGTGGCAAAGGTGATAAAGTATTGTTTAGTTATTGGTGCCATACTTTGGCTGCAGGACATTATTATAAAGCGGAGTCTGTTTTTGTCAGATTTCACTCATGACTTCAATAACACATTTAGAAACTTGCAGTACACGAGCCCACATAACAATGATTCCCCCCCCCAACTAAAGGAGTTTAGATTGCAATCTGAAGAAATGAGGTTTAAAATTTGGATTTTACTTTATTCATTATTTTTTCCTCCCTATTATTTTGGTGAAGCGACATCCTTGTGTGCACTCTACAATGTCAGAGGCTTCGATGTGGCTTAAAGGAGTTGGGAATTGGTGGTAATCTTTCCCCCCTGTACCCTCCTCCGTAAGAATTCTACGAGGCATGCAGCCAGTTCAGCGAGCAGCCTCTCAAACCGCCCTTCCCTGCCTCGCTGAACCAGATCCAGGAAGAGAGAGTTATGCAGAGTGCACAATACTTTAAAAATAATATCCTGTTTTGCAAAATTGCATTTCATTCAGGAAATAACAGGATTTCCTAGCTTGGCCCTAACCCAGGGAGATTGAATGGATGCTTTGGCAGGGGGGGAGGGGGAGTGCCCCTGTCATTAATAGTGTCTGGGTTTAAACTTATAATTAAAATAACCTTTAAAATTCAATTTTTATAGATGGAGGAGATAACTTGATTTGAAAGCCTTCCGTGCATACATTTTATATCACTCTCACCCAAACCCAATGGTACCATAGAAAAACGGGAACATAAACCAGATGATAGGAGTTTATACAGCTTTTAAATATCAAGCTGTCAGGCTTTGTGTGTCAGAAATATTGTAATTGGATAAGAGTAAAGAAGGAGTTTATATTAGTATTGAAGGGATCTGAGTGTATTCAGAACAAGCAGCATGGAATGGAAACCCCTTTAAAAAGAAAGACGCCAGGAAAACTCAAGGTCCAAATATCGTGTGACCTCCCTTTCAGGGGAGATCCGCTTGATAAAACAGACACAACCCCAATAAAATACGAACAATAGAAAAAAGTAAATAGAAATCATATTAAGCAGTGGCAATATTGCCTGAATTGAAACAAAAATTAGGTATAATAGCCTCAGCGGGTTTTAATATGGTCCCCAATCACATCACAATACCAAGCGTATCATGGCGGTTCTAAATATTGTTTATCGTCTTGCAATCTCCCTGCCTCATAGACAACTTGCATTATTTTCGCTTTGCGGTTTTTTTTTAAGAACTCATAAATATTTAATGTCTAGGATGGAGGGTGGGGGATGGGATATGTATGTAGGAACAGCAAGATTTCTCTGTGTGATAGGTCTCAGCATTGTCTGGAACTGGGGCTTGGCCATGGTGTGTCATTGTGCCCTATGACCTGGTGAAATATGTCCCATCAGGACCTGGAACCCAGAGCCAATGATTCATCTGGTACTAGGGCCTCTGACAGGAACCCAGATGACCAGACAGCCTGGCAGGTACACCCACCCCTGTCAGGGTTAGTTACAAGTAACTTGTAGGTGTCTCTTGGGATGCAAGAGCCATCATGGAACAAAGCAAACATGGGAACATGGGTCATGTTAGCTATATCCTAATGTCATCCTGAATGTCCAAAGCTGGTAGAGAATACTGACCACAGAATAAGTCACACCAGGTTCTGATTTCCCCATGTCTTTTCTGGTGGCTGGCTAACTCACACCCATTTCTTGAAGGCCTGCCTCCATGACCCAGGAACCATAATCCTCTCATACTGCTTTCTGTTGCCTGTAAGATTCTTTAGGGAGAACTTCCATCCTTCTCTTTGGTTTCAGAAACCTGCATTTTTTAAAACATTAAGTCTGTGTGTATTGAATAAGAGTTTGGAGTCTGGCTGAGTGGGGAGGCCTATAACCATGACAGGATGAGAGAAGTTCAGGGGTAGGGACAGTGGTAGTCAGAAAGGCCATGGTGGCTGGGAACATGGCTGTTGGGTTTAGCATGGAGCTTGGCACTCACATAAGATGGCACTTGGTAACTTGGGCTGAGTTGTAGTCAGCTTCCTAGTTGCTGCGCAGAAAGAACCCAAGCAAAAGCGGCTTGTGGAGGAATGGGTTTATTTGGCTTACGGACTTGAGGGGAGACTCCATCCTGGCAGGGAAAACGATGGCATGAGCAGAGGGGTGGACATCACCTCTGCCACAGCACTGGAAATAGCATCAGGAAGGTGTGCCAAATACTAGCAAGGGAAGCTGGCTTATAACCCCCATAAAGCCACCCCCAACAACACAGCTCTATAGAGGTTCTAATTTCTGAACTGCCATCAACTGGGGATCGAGCATTCGGAACACATTCATTTGTTTGTGGGGGACACCTGAATCAAACCATGACAGGCTGGGTCTGGGTTCCTGTATCCTTGTGGCCCCAGTGAGAGATAGGTACCACAGGCCGCCTGTCCTGGGTTTGAGTACTGGCCCTGCCACTGATTGACTGTGGGCACTTCCACTAAATCTCTCTGTGCTCTGTGCCTTCATCTGTGAAATGGGAGTTCACAGTCACCAGCAGGTTAGGCCTGGGTGCTAGGCTGGTGGCCAGCAGAGCTGTTGTCAACACCCGGGGCCTGTATCCCTTTCTTTTCCCTATTGGGCCAGGCTTGGCCTGTGGACTCCTATTGAAGGTCTTTGGTGGCCATTTTCTTATGGCCTATCTGATTGGACAGAGTATTTCCTGTGTCTATCCCACCACACCCTTCCTTGGGATGGCTTGTCTGCTAGAAGTACCTGAAGCTGTGAGCAGGGCTGGCCCCTGGAGTGAGAAGGATTCCTTCGAGGAGGCAAACGGACATGGTTTGTCCCACAAAAGGCTCACCCTGCCTGGGGAACCAGAGCTGCTGGCAGAATGTCAGGCAGTGCAGGTAAGGTGGGCACACAGCAGCCCAACAGATGTGATTCCTGTAGCTCAGGGTCAAAGCAGCATTGACACCTGAATGCTGAAGGTGAAGGTCAACTCCACCCGGGATAGGGGCAGGTCACAGAGAGGCCAGGGTATCAGGGAAAGTCTTGTTGAGTAGCAGATCCATGATGTTGTGTTATGTTTCTCCAAGTCTTGAGGAGGTTGCCAGGGTCAAGGGAGGGAGGCAGAGAGTAAGAAAGGCCCAGAGAGACAGAGACAGAGAGAGGAACAGAATGTGAGGAGGGGAAGGAAAAATGGAAGAGAAAGAGGGGGAACGAGAGGGGGAGAGGAAGAGAACCAAGAAAGATAGACAGTGTCCCTGAGAAGGGCAGGCATTTCCAGATGTCACTGTCATGCGAGGCACAGGAATTTCCATCTATCACCCAAAGCCTCAAAAGACTAGGAAACCCTCCCAAGGCTTCCAGATCACCTGACAAGGCAGATGGCTTTTAAGTCACCCAGTTTCCTAACATTCACACAATGATGGGGCTGAGGAGTGATGAAAAGAAGAAGGGGAGTTTCTCATCAGGTGTATCAGTTACCTTCTCATTGCTGATCAGAAGCAAAGTAAGAAAGGCTTCCATTTTGAGGTTACATTTCATCGTGACAGGAAGACATGATGGCAGGAGCTTGAGGCAGCTGGTCACATTCATTCCACAGTGGGGAAGCAGAGATGGATGGATGCTGGTCATCTCTCCTTTTTATACAGTCCAGGACCCTGGCCTGTGAAGTGGTGCCACTCACTGTTAAGGTGGTGCACGGTCAGTCATTGCAGTCAGGATCTACCTGTCCTTCCCTCCTGGGCTTTGTGACCTCCAAGGCCCTTGTCCTGTGGCCTGGACCCCACTCAGCATGTCAGCCAGCCTCGTCCAGGCTGAAGGTTCTCCTTGTGGGGCCCTCTTGCTAAGGCATCTTCCAGGGCATTTGACAGTAAGGTCTAAAGGACAAAGAGGGCATTTGGATGGCTTTTTTCTACTCAATAAGGACACATAAATACCTGACATTGGCACATGAGCAAGAGGCAACACTTGCCCAGGACGAGGGAGTGGTTTCCCCAGCTGTTTCCATTGCTGTAGGAGATGCTTGGGTTGTTCCCACCATGGTTGCACAGGAGGAATGCATTCTTAGCTGAGCATGGCTGAGCAGGGCTCACCTGTTCCTTCTTAACCATCAAAGCATCTCAAAGCCCCTGCGATGTTGGTGCCCTATGGATGGATGTTTGAGGGACAGCCAACAAGACAGAGGGAGCGTTGGCAAAGCCATGCACCCATTGCTAATTGAACTGCACACTTTCCCACAAAGCCCAGACACGTTTTAGCAACCTTCTCCACACTGCCATCCCAACAACTGTCATTAAGCAAAGAAATTTAAGGGCATTAAATTCAGGCTTTATCTGTACAGATGCATAATGCTTTTCTTTCTTTCTTTCTTTTTGGACTTTTTACATAGGGCTAGGGTATCTGAACTCAGTTACTTATGCCTGAACAGCAAACTCTTTATCCAATAAGCTATCCATCCAGCCCCCCCCAAAAAAAAAACATATACTCTGTACCAACCATAACACTTCGCTGGAAGGACAGACACGAGTGACAAACAGGACCTGCCCCCACCTAGGACCAGGGACAGACATGGATATCAGACCACGGCTCAAGTCAGAGGTGGTGGAAGCCGGACAGAAGGGAGCAGAGAACTGAGGGGCAGAATGGGCAGGCTTGAAACCACACCCCTCAGCTTTGTCTTTTGTCAAGCCAAGAAGACAGGAGAAGACCAAAAAGAAACAAAGATGCCCCAACCTGAATCAAGTCAAACGTTTCAAAATCTCATCGCCGAATCTGATAAAATTCAGACCTCACATCTGGCTGATGGATCCGCTCATTAGAACACAAAAATACACCATCAAACAGACAATCAAATTTCATGTAAAATAAGCTTCGGCATTAAAACGGTTCCTAGTGTTTTATGTGTGTGACTCGGTGGGCAGATATATTTCTTGCTACTAGAGCAAGACTGATTTGTGTGAAGGCTCCTGTCACCAAATCGCTCCGAAGGTTGGGAGATAAAATGTCGCTTAGGATAATGTAATTGGCCTTAAGGTACAGGAGTTGAATTATTTTCGGTGATTTATAATCTGGAAATTAAAGACTCACTCATTTTCTAATTTAATTCCATCTTCAATGGAAAAATGTTCACTCTCATCTAAATTGGCGAGTAATGTCGCTAATTCAAATGCAGATGTAATTTCGATTCTGGTAGCAGTTTCCAGTGATTGACGGGTCTCCAAAGAACCGTTAAGATCCTGTCTCCCAATCTCACAAATTCCCCGGCAGTTGTGATAATAACTTGGGCTAAGGAGAAGAGGGGAAAGTAAAAAAAAAAAATTTCTCCCAGTGCCCTGTCGGTTTGGGCCATGTCTTTTGTAGAGTGTGAATTGTGATCTCTTTAGAATCTATAGTCCTAAAGAAAGAATATCACAATATCAATGCTGTCTCACCAGGTTTGAGGGTGGCACCCTGTAGTTTGGATTGTTGACTAGGTCTCCTCTCTAAAATATGAATGAAATGAGTCTGGAACAAACTATTCTTCACAGTTAATTTAGTGCAATTCATTGATAAATCTCTACTACCCAGGGATGGGCAATGATTAGCCATAATCATCCTGGCTTTGTCCCACCCCCAGCTGTCACATGTGAACATGCAGCAATGTGTCTTCATCGAAGCAGATCCTAAGAAGCCACGATGGGGAAATTATGAGGTCACTCCTGCTGAGTGAGAGATGGCGGGGTCAGAGACGTGGCTGCCCGCATCATCCGTTTGCCCAGAGAGCAGGCGGTGGACGGGCTGAGCCCAGGCTCTGGGCCACTACATATGTGAGCTCCTCTAACCCAGCTAGACAGCTGCTCTGGCTCCTCAACAGAAGGCAGAAGAATCGATTTCTTTAGCCAGTGGCTATTTTGATTGAAGTAAAGCTATGAGATTTTGGAAGTTGGCAGAGTCTATCCAATTTGGACAAGCCCATAAAGATTTCGGGGAAGATGGATTAATATCTCCATTTCTAGAGTGGGTGAAAGGTGTTCTGGGAATAGACCAGAGGCACCTGCCTGCACCAGCTCTTACCTTCTGGAAGCACTTTCTCTGCATCAGGCTTTATTGCGGAACTGATTTGATTGACAGCCTCCATACAGGAGGGAGGGAGCATGACTGTGCAAATTTAGGGAAGGGAGGAGGTGACTCTCATCCAGCTTGAGAGAGGAATTGTTTTGATTAGAATAGGTATAAAAGGGAAATATTTTACGAAGTCTTCACTGTTATTTTGTGATAATTGTACAAGTTGGATTGTTGGAGTATTCAACCTGAAGTGAAGACTGCTCATGCTCACCAGTTTCTGTGCTCCTCTTATTTCAGCATTCATCATGGACACACTGCTGGACTACATTTCCCAGGATTCTTTGGTGTTGGCTGGAGACTTATGATTGTGTTCTGGCTGGATAAATGTATCTATGCCTCATTCCCAGATCAGGATCATAAAAACTTCCTCTGCAGGACTCTTCCTAACTCTCCTGACCCATTTGATCGCATCATTGCTTACCAGTGAGCAGATAGTGGCTTGTTCAAGTCTGAGCTCTGGTTCTCTGGATAGCCGTGAACTCTGGAATTATTCACCTGCCTCCAAAAAAGTTTCACTTCATGAAACTTTAGCTGAAGTGGACAGATTCTTCGATTGGGGTAAACCATGGAGATTTGGGGGAATGTTGTTTTTAACAGCTTAGCTTCACCAATCACACCAGTACCAAGAACTGATTTATTAAGCAGCCTCTCCCTCCCTGCTTAACTCTTTGCTTAGCTCAGATGCCGCCAATCCTCTATTCTATCCCGTGGTGTCTGTGGATGAGCCAAGTTCATCCTTACTTCCTTGGGCAGCTCATGTTACTTGCTTGCTGCAAATCCAGTTCCATTCCTACCCATGACAGGTCTTCTCTCTTAGTGAGTGGATTTGTCACAGCACTGGGACATTGGAGCCCTGGAGTTCATTTATTTACCTATGAGCTGAGAGGACAGAATGGAGATGATGCCTATTGTGATTATCTATAGTTTATGTTGATTCTCATCCCCTGTTATATCCCAGGAATATTCATGACATCTCATTCATGCTGTGCTTGGGGGACCAGTCCCCAAGCACCTGGCTCCTGGTTAATGTGTGCCTTCACTCTATCCACTGAGAGAGAGGCCTCTTCCCTCTGACACAGGCACATTGGTACCCACAGAAGTGACAGCCTCACACTGTGTCATTCTTCATGTACCTTGTTCCTTCAGACCACATACAGAAAGAATCACCTTTGGCCAGACTTCCGTAGGTTAATGACAAGGCATGTACATATTTTATTTTGTGCCTTTTAAGTTGTTTTTTCTTTTAATTATATCAATTCCCTCTTACTCTGTATGGCCAGAGAGTTCCCTTGACCTTGGGCAGTCATCTGGTTGTGGGAGTGTCCTCTCCTGTCTATCAGTGTAGCTATCTCATTGATGAACTTTGGCTCTGAAACTTTAGGAGAAACCTCACAGTCCATTTGTTCAGCTCACTATGCTTTTTCAACAACCAATTATTAATTACCAACTCTGAACCATGTGCTCTAGTGAGTAGTGGTTGTGCAGTTATACCAAATGCCATATCCTGTTACTGTCTTCATTTGGTTGGATCAAGTTCATGATCAATCAGTATCAAAAGCTGCCTGGAACCAGGCAGGGGCTCTACTCCCCGTCACTGTCAATGACCTGGCTCCCAGCATGGAGACTCTATATGCAGGACCAGGGTCTGCATCCATGTGTCCTTCAAGAAATCGGTCTCATTATTGTCCTTTGGACTTTCTGGTGGAACCTCCTGTCTGGGGCTTTGCTAGCTCTTTCTTCAGTCCCAGAGCTCCGAACTGTTAGTGTGGACACTTAATTTGCAGAGAATTCTAGAAGACACACTCCACAGTACAACAACACATCCCTTCCCTGAATGCCTCTCACTCCTCTCAGAGTCCAGGCTTTTGTTGTTGGACTTTCTCAGTTCTGACCAATCTCCCTCCAGAGAACATCTCAGAAGACAGATGCCCGAAAAAGATTGGGAAAGGCAGGACTGCATATCGAAATGAGCACATCAAAGTTTCTAGTTTACTTATTAGCACAATATGTAATTGGATCGAAGGAGCAGGTTTCAAAAATTTGTCTTACCATAATGACTATAATTTTTTAAATATTGAAAATGAATCTGACTAGAAAATACCATTAAACTACCAAGTTGCTTAAAATTTAAAGGGTAATTCACATATAATGCTTTTATTTAATAGCCCAATTTACAAAACGTCTAAAATTAATGCAGATCTTTTCAGGACAAAATCAGCCGTAACTGCACCAACTAATTTTTGCTCATTTGGACTGAATTATTAATAAGAGAGAAATATACCATATGTTCCCCAAAGAGCTGGATACATTTATTTCGAATAAAAGCACTGTGTTTGGTGGAATATAAGAGGTTTAAATGCTTTCAGAGAAATGGGTTACTTATATACAGATTTAATAGAGTATAAATCAAGCAGCATAATTAAGGACACAGCTGCTTCGAAGCCCAGAGCTGGCAGCTTTGACGTCCTCTGTCCCTCCATCACCTGCCAGCCTTCCATCAGCAATCATTGGTTCTCACGGAATTACACCAGCTCATCAGTGATTCTGTGCTCTGTACTGTAGCGAAAGGGCATTGTAAAACAGGTTTAGACCAACCTTGTTCGTATCTGTCGACAGCATCCATTTCTGCTCTGGAAAAAATATTTACTGAGGACCTACTATGTGCCAAGAAGTGAGCTCCTCTCTCTCTCTCTCTCTCTCTCTCTTTCTCTCTCTCTCTCCTCTGGATCCTTTTCCTTCCACCTTTTTCTCTCTTTCCTCCCTTTCTTCTTTCCATCTTTACCTTTTTCTCTCTTCTTTCTTTGCTCTTTTCAGTCAGTTATTTCTCATCTGCAAACTTGGTGTCTGAGTGTTCAAGCTCAGCAGTGTGGCTGACCCCAGCTCACAGTGTTGGAATGGGTCTAACGTCACTGTGTAAGAGAGCAGAGGTGTCCAGACTGTGGGGTTTTCAGCCCTGAGCAGAGTTAGAAGAATCTAGTCTGTTTCTCCTTTCTGTGGTGGGGCTTGGGGGCTAGTAGCTTTCAAAATGTGAGGAGCATCGTCAGGCAGAGCCTGAACCAAGATGGTGAAGGCAGCATGGCGGCTCCAGATGGGCTGCCTGGTCCTAAACTTTCCCGTCTTTGGTCAGTGTGTGAACAGGACTGCGGACTTCACTTGCACCTGCTAGCCCCTGGGTGTTCTGCTTGGAGAGTTCCCTGCCCTTTGTCTTGGTAGTCCAGGCCAGGTTTCTGCCTATGTTCTCCACTGGCTGTCATTGCTTTTTATTTTTAGTGTGTGTGTGTGTGTGTGTGTGTGTGTGTGTGTGTGTGTGCTGTACACACGTGTGTACAGATGCATGCATGTGAAGAGGCCAGAGGAGAATATCTTTTTATTGCTCATTTGACTATTTCCTTGAGACGGGGCCTCTCCCTCAACTCACAGCTGCTGTTTTTCAGCCAACCCCAGTGTTTTTCTGCTCTCCACCCCCTGCACACTGGGATTACAGACCTATGTGGCCATACTAGCTTTACCTATGGGTTCTGGAGAGTCAAACTTGGTGGTCTCCTGCTGAGAGGCCCTCATACTTAAGTGGTAAGCTCTCTTAACCACTGAGCCAAGTCCCTAGCACCTGCTTTTATTCTAAGGAATTTTATGTTTTTAATGCTTGTGTGGCTGGGACATGGGTATGTGCATGCCACAACATGTATGTGAGGGGGGTCAGAAGACACCCTTGAGTGTTGGTCTTTGCTTTCCACCTTGTTTGAGGCTGCTGTGGACACCAGGCTGGCTGGTCCAAGAGCTTCCAGGAGTTCTTATGTGTCCACCTCCCATCTTGCTCCAGGTGCCCTGGGGTTCCAGATGCACTTTACATGGGAATCCAAACTAGCTCCTCACACTTGCAAGTTAAGCATTTTACCCAGTGAGCCATCTTGCTATCCAGTCACTGCTTTTCATGTCTTTTACTACCCCTGGGGTCTTATAAGGCCAACAGGGGCATATACCCCACATCTGATTGATCAGCCATACTCTTTTGGCGTGGTGCCTATGAGGCACTCAGATCCCATAGGCAGAAAGGTCAAATGGATGAATGAGTGCATGCAGTTTCTGAATGGCTGACTGTAGGTGTGCCTCCTGGCATACCTTTGCTGACTCTGACAATAATGACAACAGGAAGATGTGCTTGTTTCCTGGCTGGCTGGTGGTCAGACAGGCTCAGGTGCTGTGTGTCATCAAAGTCAGGCATGTGTGTTTTTCAGCATGCAAACAGCAAGTCAGAGCCCCCACACATTCACATGGTAAACTTCCTCTCCTAGTGAGGTTTTGTATTAATGGAAACAGAGATTCAACTCCCAGGCTTCCAGTGGAAATAGCTCTCTACCTTATGAGTGAGGGAAACTTTCATTAACAGCACTTCTTGGATTTAAATGACAGTGGCTTTGGTTTCTGCCCATCTGACAGGTAGGAGCCATTGTTGGGGGGGGGTTTGTAAGGCCATGTCAACCTGCCTGGACTCAGGGAGAGCCTCAGAGGTGTGAGGATATGGGTTTTTTTAAGCTTCATCTGGGCCTTGTTTATGTCTCAGAGCAAGCACTCTACACTGGGGTGACTTGTACATTGTCCTTTCATTGTGGTACTTAGAGGAGGGACTTTAGAGCTTAGAGGAGAATGCCTAGCTTGTGCAGAGTAGCGGTGTAGCCTTCCACCCATGGATTTTGTCACAAGGTGGCCATAACCTAGGGGAATGTTGGCTTCTATTGGCCATCTCCACCTGGCTCTGGGGCCCTATGGTCTGCAGCCTCTCTACCTCTGTGGATGCTGTATTGGGCTGGCTCCTGGTGGGTAGCTCAGATGTCTCCGGTTAGCTGTTTAACATGAGGCTCTTCCTGTGGTTTATGGGGAGAAGCAACAATAGCCCAGGCTGGCAGGCAGGTAGGGGACATAACTGTCACTTAGGAAAGTGTTGCTTATATGGGCCTACAAGATTTGTATTGAGAGCTAAGGATACCAAGATGAGGGAGAAGCTAGGCCTGGTGGTATGGACCTATAATCTCAGCTTCTTGAGAGGCGGAGGAAAAGGACTGCAAGTTTCAGGTCAACCAGGGTAACAGTGAGAGTTCAAGGCCAACCTAGGCAACTTACGGAGACCTAATCTCATAATAAAAAGTAAATAAAGTGCTGGGGATTAGCCCAGTGGTAGGCATTTGCCTAGCATGAGTGAGGCCTTGGGTTTGACCCCAGAACTTTAACTGCAAAACAAAATATAAACAAACAAAAAGAAAGGAGACAGGCCCACAGCCTGGGGGCACAGAAACACCTGGGCACATGATAGATTCTGCACACCATTGGAAACAAGTGCACGGAGCCTTGAGAGTCCCTTGGCCACAGATGACCTAGTAGTGTGGGGGTGGGGCCAGAAGGAATGAAGGTGGGATTTAAAGTGGGTGGTTGATGCTTCTTAGTGTCCATCCCTCTTCTGGCCGACTCATGTGCATCTCACTGGACTGTGTTGAGGGATTGGTAGACCTGGAGACCAAGATCTCCATCCTGAGGCTTTGGAATCAGCCAGCATCACTTAATTCAAAGAAGGCAGGAAAGGTGACCTTCCTACAGTCAGGAGCCAATAGGCTCCCCATGGAGTCCCTTGTCTTCTGGTGTCATGGAGGGACCTGGAATGAAGGAGACCTCACCCAGGGCCTCAAGGCAGAAAAGCCACACTTCTCAGGACTGGGATGTCCCTGCATGGCTGTCTATCCAGAACAGGCCCTTATGGAGTATAGGGAGAGAAAGTAAAGGGGTCATGGTTGGACAAAATCTGCCATGTCTCACATGGCTGGCACCTCTGCTAAGACTGAGACTCTGTTTTGATCTTGTGCCTCCCCCCCCCAACCAGGTTTAACCCAGGAAACTGCTTATTCACCCAAAGCGCCAAAACACCCCAGGGATACCATGCAGCACCCTGCTCCTGCCACCAGGTGTATGGGGTGTGGTAGTTTGAATGTATGGCCCCATAAACTCAGGTATTTTATTAAAATTGAGCCACTAGCAGTCAGATCCTTGCCTCTGGGGGTGTGCCACTGGGGGTGGATCTTTTTTGAGTCCAGCCCTAAGGTGTGGAGAGCAATCTGAGCTCTGGTTGTTTTGTGGTGCCAGCAATTTGATGAGGTCTCTTTGCTATGATCTATGGGAGTGAGCCAGCGTCTTCTGCCATTGATGGTGTTTCCCCTGGAATTTGTAAGCCTGAAATAAGACCCTTTCCTCCCATAAACTGTTTCTGGTCAGATGTTTTTCCCAGTAATGTAAAGCTGACAGTACCGTAGGGTAAGTCCAGGCTTGGGTCTGTGTCTTCTCTTGCTCCCCTCCCTGTACCTTTCCCAGAGCCCCTGGGATGGCCTGGGCCTTCCTTCAGCTCTCTACTCCTACTCCCTCCAGAATCCTCCATGTCCCCTTCTTGGGATGCCCTCTTGTAGAACTGTGTCTCTCCTCACATCCTGTCTTCATTGCCCTATTGTCTTTACCAAGTGTGGCCACTGGCTGCTTCCCCTGGCTTCTCATATGAGGATCCAGAGAAGGTGTTGGAGGCGGCTCACCTTGCTCTCCCTCCCCTACCAGATGCTGCCTGGGTGTGATTCCCTCCACACTAAACCCCCTCCTTGCTGTGGGGTTCACAACTGCCAACAGGGTTCTGTGAACAGGTGTGAGCCATGGAACCATGCAGGCTGTGTGGAAGCCCCCCACTCAGGCCTTTCTGCAGACATGGTTTCTCCCAGAGAATCTGCCTCAATGTCACCATTTCCCCTGCCACCTGCCCTCTGCCCAGACCACCAGGGTGAAGTTGTGCAATGAGTCATTCTTGGGTACTCTGACTCTTCACCTGGATACTTAAACCTCTAGACAGAGCCATTGTTAAATAGTTAATTATCATCTAACTACCTAAGAGAAGCCCTGGGCTCCAAATGGTACAGCTCCTTTGACCCGTGAACTTTGCTCCCAGGCTCAAGATCAGCCATCAGCCCTTCAGCCTGCTGCCTGCCCAGTTGCTTCATGCTTAATAACCCAATTAACATCTCCTTTTTATAGTATCCTGGTTTAAGGGGCCGTGTAGGAAGAGAGTGGGACACCCGGGCTGCAGCCTTTGGTTATGGCCCCGCGGTTCTACAGCACGAATTAAATATCTGTCTCTTCTAAAAGTCACTGTGTGATTTATTGGAAAATTGGTGCAAACAGCCCTTGGGGGGTTGTGCTCCAAATCTGGTTGAAAAGCGTGGCTGCTGGCTATTGAGCTCTTGATTTCTTCTATCCTATTGAACGTCATTAGCCCCTTTCATGTAAAATAAATGTTTGAATCCGGCTTGTGACGGGCTTATTTATCCATCTCGTTTCCTTTGCTGCACGCCTTCATTATTTCTCTGTTGATTCTCTTCTCTAGGAGAGAGAAACTAAACCCTTCCCTTGGAGGCATGTAGCTGAGAATCCCACACTATAGAGGCCCATGCTCACTCCCAAGTCCCCTTGGCTCCGAAGCTGTAGGTCATGAATTCTGCCTCTGGTGATCATGTATAACTTCAAGACGGAAAGACTCTGGTGTTATTTTATTTGCGATTTGCCATTATTTATTTGTAGAAGGAGCCCAGAATGCAGAAAAACACAAAAGGTGGGGCATGATCCCTCTGAGAAGGCAGCAGGAAGAAAGCCACTGTCTCCATTTCAAATAAGGAGGCATGCATTTATCATGAATCAGAGCCCTACTAAAGCATGCCATTGAAATCAGCAAGGTGGTGGACTTTATATACTACTATGAGGGTGAAGTGGAGCAGCGTTACTAATTATCTTTGGCAGATGAAGAAAGCAAGGAACAAAGAGGTCAAGACCTGTAGTTAAAGACACAGCTACTAAACTAGTTACCTTAACTTTCAGCCTTTCCAAGCCTTTCGTGGTCTGGTCTTTTCAAAGATGGCAAATGACTAGGACTTCACTATTACCATTTATTAGTTTCTTTTTCTCTTGATTACCAGGCATGGAGGTTATCCGATTTTGTTCCACCCCACCTCACCCCAAGCTCACTACAGGAGAGGTCTATGATGTCCCACCTTGAGGATCAGGTAGCAGTGTTTTTATTTCACATGTTCAGGGACTTAATGGTCCTGGGTAGCTGGACAAATCCCCGTCTTGCAGGAAAGCGTCTCACCTAGGGTTTGGCATGGGCCGAGAATGTCATAAATATTTATTGAGTAAAAGATGCACAGAAAAGTTAAGGGACTTCCGCAAGCCACATAGCACCAGGCCCAGACACCTGCCATTGCATTGGATGTCCCCAACCCTTCATTGGTGCCAGTCACTTTGATGATCTTCCCACCTTGGATGCAGAGTGCTGTCCACTTGGAACCTATGGACCAACTGAGGTCCAGGGGGGCCCAAGTCCCTGAGTGACCATCCATTGAGAGGGGCTTGTCCTGGCCTCTCCAAGCAATGCAACCAAGCATAGGAATAGTTTAGCAATCTGGGACTCCATTTGGCTGGCATTTTGCACACACCCCTTTCCTGACATGCACCTAGCAACCTGGGACCCCCATAAGTACTGAGCTGCTTCAGACAACGCAACGGGCTGTTCCATCCTAGCAGCTCCTTGGTAACATACCTTTTGTGGTTGGTTTCCATTCAAACACAGCCCAGAAATCCATATCCTGGAATAGAGGCAGGGGGCCTGGGCTGGTTTTGGAGGTTTGCACAGTAGTGAAAACTGTGTTCTCAGTGAATTATTAGGGAGAATCCCTTATTTACCATCTTATGTACATGCATGATTGGGTGTGTTTATAAATAATTAAAACCAGCTGCATCATGGGAAAGGACATAGGCAGTGAATAAAAGTTTACATTACTCAAACCAATCAATCAAAACCAGGAGATTCTGGGCATGGTGGCACATACCTTTAATCCCAGCACTTGGGAGACTTAGGTAGGAGGATCATTATGAGTTTGAGGTCAGCCTGATACTATAGAGTGAGTTCCAGGTCAGCCTGGACTAGAGTGAGACTCTGCCTCACAAAGAATAAATAAATAAGTAAGTGAAAGTCCACCTAGAAAAAACAACAGGAGACCACCTGCATCTTGCCCCTAGCAACCAACCCCTCTTCCTGGAACCCATGAACGGGAGACGCTGATACTAACACATTGTTACTGACTACTCCAGCTCAAGTAGTCTGCTGCTCCTTTGCAGTGCTGTCTCTTTAAATAAAACCTCTTCCTGCTTCACTATTTGTGTGAGCTTTTTCCATTCTTTCAATAAGATGCCTCAAACTTGGAAACACTCAGACAGAGACCACCAGTGACCAGAGGATACAGGCAGGTTGGTGGTGTACAACCCACTGTCCTGCTGGCCTCACCAGTGACCCACAAGCAAGGGAATTGCACATAGCTTCCAGCCCAGGGAAGTCCATCACACAATCTTATTTTCAGTACATGGAGTTTCCAGGCTTGTGTTCCATTCCTGTACCATGGGAAGCCATCTGAGATCCCTAGGAGCTACCAGTCAGACAGCAGTCTCAGTGGGAGGCACTCCCAGGAGAAGCAGGTGGAACTGGGTGTGCTTGGGGCTAGACTGTGACTGCAGAAAGGTCTCTCTCTTCCTTCCACACCAATCAGACATTGAACTTTCACATGGTGGTACATGTCTGCAGCTAAGCTCATGATGCATGGGGAGAATTCCTTGAGGGAGATTGCAAGGAAAGCTATGGTCTGCTGGAACTTGACCTTGAAGATTACAGAAAGTTTTTGATGGTCCTTAAACTTGGGAATGACACCCACTTACCAAGACTGATTTTCAACCACTGTCTTTGACTTGCATATTTTAATTCAAATCATTCAGATCTTACAATGTATGTTTGCTCTATGGAAGCATCAGCCAGGAGGGTCTGCAGGAGCTGTGGGAGATGATGCCTGCCCAAGAACTTGAGAGAGGAGGGATCTGAGGTCATGGAGGTGTGCTGACCAGTTTTGCATAATCCATGAGGATGGAGGATTGGGTTTGGGTGTCTGTGAGTGGCTGAACGGTTGTCAAAGTGCAAACTGAAGAAGGTGGGAAGGGGCAAGGTGAGAAGCTGAAGTTTGAACAACTTTGAGGTGTAGGTGAAAGTGGGCAGGTAAAGACCAAGCTGTAGAGCTCCGAGCTGAGTTGGGTCCACAGAGAGTACCGATGCCTCACCACAGCAGAGGGTGGAAGGGAGGAGGGCAAGAAAGGAATGTCAGAAGACAGGGAGAGAAAAAGAAAAGAAGGAAGGAAGGAGTAAAGAAGTGAAGGAGGGAGGGAGAGAAGATAGATGGAAGAAAGAGAAGAAAGGAAGGAAGGAAGGAAGAAGAAAGTGGAAATAGAAAGGAAAGAAGAAGGGAAGGGAAAGGGCTGAAGAGAGGGAAGAGAGAGAAAGAAAAGGAAAGAGAGATGACAGGAAAAGAAAGGAGGAAGAAAGGAGACAAGGAAGAAAAAGAAAAAACAGAAAGTGAACAAGCTTCTGGGTGGTACACAGCTGACGTCTTTGTGCCTGGGCCACAGCAGACAGAGTGACAGACCTGCCATCCTGGCACCTCAGCCAAGTGCCAGGCATCGAGGATGGCATCCTAGCCTCCTTTAGTTGTCCTGGGTTTTGTGGGGCCTGGGTCACCACGTTAATGTTATTTAAATCTAGGGTTTTGAATTGAACCTTATTAAATGCCTCCTCAACCACATGATACTTAGGATGGGCCAGAGTGAAGGGGGTTTAGCAGATAAATTGCCATTATGATTAAACATTATCACCAGGTTTGCTGAGGACAATAATTATGTAGCTTACAGTGTTGGGCAATATTGCCTAAATCTCCTCCCCACGTGTTGTTTGTGATGGAAAACAATGAGACAAAAGGCCCTTTTGGTAAGCGGATGGCTTGATGAATGGCCTTTGTCCCAGACCCAGAGCGTTTGTTAGAAGCAAATTATATGTCATTTCAAATCCAAAAGGTCTGTTCGCCATGTTTATTGGGATAAATTAAATCTTCTAAGGAGGGTAAACAGAAGGCCCTGATAATTATTTGTGTCTGTATAATTTTAGCTGAAAAGGATGTCGCCCAGAGGAGGCCAGGGGCAGAACCACCCCCTGCATTACACCGAGCCCACCACAGAGGAGGCACAATAGGGAAATTTAATTTGATACTGATCTACACCCATCCTATCAAGTCCCTGATGTGCAGCCCCCACTCTCCAAGGCTGTTTTCAAATTCTGCTTTTGAGTTGCAAATTTCAACCAAAATCCTTTTGCTCTATGAGAGTTCACTTATATTATTTGAAGGGGCTTCCTGACAGAGGGGAGTGTCACTCCTCTGATCAGACAGGCTTCTTGTCTTTAGGACACCAGGATGGATTCTCTGATAGCCTTACTGAAATTCCACCTCCAGCACTGCCCGCTGCCCAGGTTTCTGCCTACTCACCCAGCTATCCATCCATTCACCCATTCATCTACCTGAAAGTCCATCCACCCTTCTACAAATCCATCTACTCAACTATCCATCTATCTACCCAAATATTTATTCATCCATCCATTCGTTTACCCATTGGTCCACTTATATATCCATCCAACCCATCCATCCACCCAGTTTTGCATAATCCGCACACACACACACACACACATCTATCGACCCACTCATCCATCCATTCACCTACCCATCTATTGAATCATCTATCTACCTGTCCATCATCCATCCATCCATCCACCCACCCACACATGCCTTCATCATCTGTCCACCCATCCGTGTATATTGACCTAACCACAAGTACTTACTCAGTGCATCTGTTGAGTCCTGGCTCAAGTACCACCAAGCCAAGCTCTGTTGATAAGACAAAGCTGAATTTGTTGTTGAGGACAGAAAGAAAGGGAGACCACTGCCTTGGCAGTGTGTGGCAAGTGTCTCACTCAGAGTGGGGGCAAAGCTGGCTTCATGGAAAACTAAGGTTTGCTCTTTCATTGTGGAAGCTATGAGTAGCTAGGTTAGGATCCAGTAGGAATGGTCTGGGCTTGGCAGAAGCAATGAGGTGAGGGTTTTTGAGGTGAGGGACTTGAAGCATCCCAGGGAACTTAAGAAACAAACTTCCCATTGAATAGTTGGTTGACATTGGGGAAATTCCTCTAAGGAACCAGGCCAATTACCTGGGCTAGAGGCTTTCAGAAAAACCACAAGCCCTGTTCATCTGATGTGTGGTTTTTGTTCTTGATGTCTATGCTGAGCGTGCACAGGTTTTATTCTCTCCAAGGGATCTGGTACCACGGCAAAGCCATCTTGACCTTACGTGTCACCTAGGGGAGAGATGGATGTTAATGAAATGTGGGCAGGGATAAAGGTACAGGTGCATAGCAGGCACCTGGCCTCTTCGAGGAGGTTCAGGAAGGCTCCCAGGAGGAGGTGGTGCTGGAGCAGGTATCTCTAGGTCACTGACAAGAACTGGTGATGGCACATAGTGGCTGGAGGGGAGCATGCCAGGGTCCTGGTGGTTGAATCTGGCTGTCCTGGGTCAGTTGGCCAGCTCTGCTAGGATTCAGCCTGCTGCTTTGTCTTTGTAACGATGCAATGCACCCCTGTCAACACCAATGACAACCCCAAGCATCATTACATTAGGCATGCCATTCCTGTGAGGTACAGGACAAGACTGTCCCTTGCATTGGACCAGAACGCAGAAAGGATGGGAGGAAGACGACCCACAGGCCACAACCCTAGCACCCAGGCCTGGAATTGTTCCCTGGCTTGATAGCAACCTGGCGCCTGTCACAGGCACCTGTCATCTGTAGTGAGGGGGCCAGCTAGTGTCCAGGGGCCAGCGGGTGTCCTGGCTCAGGTTTCACTAGAGAGCTGTGATAACATCTGGCTCTTGGGTCCTAGGCCAGTGACCTCTTAGGCTCTATGGTGCCTGGCAGTCTGCAGGGAAAGTTTTCAGCCTCCTAAGCTAACAAGCATCCTTTGGTGATCTTCAGTGATGGGGACTCAGCCCAGCTTCCTGCCCCTCATGGCCTACATACAGTCCCTTTCAACCAGTGGGCATTTACGGCCTCAGCCCTGGTCTGCGCAAGCCTGCAAGGGCCAACCTATAACCTGTCATCGGGAGGCCATGAGGGTCAGAAACATGGCTGGATCAGATGGAGCAAGGGTCTCCCCTCCCCTCTCTTTCCTTTCCTTCTCTGCTTTCTTTTCTTTCCTTTTAATTTGAGACAGAGTCTCACTGTGAACTTACAATTCTCCCCCTTCTGCCTTCCAAGTGCTGGGATCATAGGCACATGCCACCACACCCAGCTTGTCGGTGTCTGGTTTTTAGAGTTGGTACCTCGACTCCATCTTTCCCCACATCCTCGCTCCCCTCTCTGTACTCACACCTGTCCTCTGCCCAGGACCTGCCTGGCTGCTTTCCTTCTCTCCCTGTAGCCCTCAGTGCTTGGGCCTGTGTGTGATGCCGGGTTGCTCCCCACTTGGGAGCCCCATATGTTCATGGTGGACATGTTCATATCCTCCAGGTTCCCCTCCATTTGCTTGTCCCTCCCATGTACTTCCTGAGAGACTGCCTCCTCCACCTGGTCTTGATGACTTCCCCTCCCTTTATCCTTCCCTCTCTCTGAACACCATTAGCAGATGGATGGGGTGGCACGTTTGGAAGCAGAGGCAGGAGGATCGCTGCGAGTCTGAAGTCAGCATGATTTCCATAGTGAGTTCTAGGCCAGCTAGAGCTACACAGGGAGATCCTGTCTCAGAAACATCAGGAAACAAAGGCGCAAGCTCACAGACCTTCTCTGTTGGCATTCAGAGTGTGGCCATGAGCATCATGTGAGTCTTACTGGAAATGAAGGTTTGGGGTGCTTCCCATATCCACTGACTCAGAGGCTGGATGAGGCTGGGGAGATGGCCAGATTGCTCAATGGGCAGAGTGCTTGCTGAGCAAGTGTGAGGAGCTGAGCGGGGATCCCTAGCACCCAACTACAGCCTGATGAAGTAGCATGTGTGTGTCGTCCCAGAGCCCTTACAGCAAGATGGGAAGTGGAGCCAGGCGAATCCTGGAGCTTGAGGGCAGTCAGCCTGGTGTACACAGTGGTGAACAAGAAGAAACCCTGTCTCAAACAAGACACAAGGTGAGGACCAACACCCGAGGCTGTCCTCTGACCTCCCTCCACACACACACCTCTGCAGGCACGTGCTACACACGTACTCACACACACAAAGATGAAATAAAAGAGGTTGGGACTGGGCACACCCTCTATGGTTCCTTTGAGATTTGTGAGTTTCCCTAACATTTCACAAGCAGGTGATGTCCATGTCTCTCTGGCTTGGACCTACCCTTCTGGTGCCAGAGCTCCTGGGGAACTGGGTGCCCTCTCAGGTACGCAAGTGAGGCAGTCCAGCTGCTGGGACAGGAAGTCAGTGGGACCTTTTTCTTTAACGTGATAGTCCAGGGCTCCGGAGGGTTAGAGGTCTGGCAGTAGGGGGTACCACATGTTCTAATCAGAGGGGCCTTTCTTTTTCAGCAGTAAGATCTTTCACAAAATAGCAGCCAAACCTAGGACTTGGGGAAGACTCAGACAAAAGCTTTGGGCACTGTTCTCAAAGATCTAACAGGGACAGATATTTACCTCTTAACACTTTCCCACACTACTAAGGTCCTGACCAGGTACTAACTAGCCCCACTGTATGAACCTCTCCCCCACCTTCCTAGGCTGTCCTGTGCTCTGTCTGTTGGGCCCCACTGGCTGCCTCAAAAGTCAAAAGCTGCTGGGAGTGATGGCTTGTCTGGGCCTCCTTAGGAAAACATCTTTGAGTCCCGTGGCCACAGGATTAGGCATGGGTCACAGCTGGGGTCACAGGACTAAGCTCAAATGGCAGCACTTGGAGCCAGGGCAGGGCCTAGGACACCAGGGATGTTACTTCCCGAAGTCCTTCATCTCCTGGACTGAACTGAGTCGGACCAGCCAGGGCAGGGTGGTGAGGCTGGGTCTGGAGAGAGAGGTGACCTATCATCTCGGCTTCTCCTGGACCTGCTGTCACCTTGCCCAGGAGTGACAGCCACCAGGCCCCAGAGTCTCTGAAATGAAGACCCCGAGAGTGAATCTGGTGCTGTAACAGCTGCTGGTCCCTGATGTCTACCCTGTGCCTGGGACTGGTCCACCCTTCAATCTTGATTCCTACAGCAGCACTGAGGAGAGAGAGACTATATTTATATAGGTTCATATGAAATTCACATAATATAAAATTAGCTAGTTTTGCATGAATAGTTATTGGCATTTATTACAGTTTCCTCCTTTTCACTGGCCCCTCTTTTTTTTAAGTCTTAAATATATATTTATTGTCCATAATGAGTTACATTATTCAGTGGGCAAACAATGAGTTGTTATCCCCAATTCCCAAATGCACCCCCTCCCCATCCCTAATCAGCTGGATATCCTCCTCCGTGGGCCGTCTGGATCAGTCCTTGTGGCAGGGGACCCTGGATAGCCTAGTACTCAGCCCGGTCCTCCTGGCCCAAGTGTGTGGTTACTGAAGGGTGCCATGCCTCTGGATAGTCTCCCCTCTCCCCCACCACGGCTCTCACAATCTTTCTGCCCCCTCTTCTGCATAGTTCCCTGAGTCGTGGTGGATGAGTATTAAGGCTGCTTTAAGGTTGTGAATTTAGGGGACTTTGTGTCGAAGAGCGTTGGTTTCTGTCTCACTGGCTTATCCTGTGTAGATTGAATGTCTGTGGCTGTGGGTCCCTCGTTCCTCCCATCATTCGGGGTTCCATATGGATCCTCCATGGTATGACTGTGGTGGTGCCTCTCTTGCCAGAATCTCAGGTATTGGCCTACGGTCGGTTGGTAGGGTTAGGTGGGCCCCAGCTCTCTCACTGCATCCTGAAAAATACAAGCACAATCTCCATCGGAGAGTGTGATCAGTGTAGGTTAACAAATATACACATTTCTGGTTTACCTAGATTCTATTTTTAGTAGCCTCCCCATCAATCGTTCCCATAGTGCATCTTGTCTTGGGAGCCCAAGAGTACGGGATCCGGTGACTATTGCCCTGAATCCCAAGTTCCAGACAAGGGGGTCCCCCTCACTAAGTGGAAAATTGGCCGAATTTGAAAGCTGTTGAATGTCTCCCCCAGGCCCAGGCTCCTCTGTTGCACAAGTGCTCCTTTCTTGGTTTGCTGTTCTTTCCCATTAGGGGGTGTGGTCAGCCTACTCATGACTGCAGATTGTGTTTCATGTCAGTGGTCTCTGTTTACTCCAGCTGTTGTTGATCATTTTCCCCTGGCAGTCTGTGCAGTGCCTTCTAGCACTACACTAACTGCCTTCTGGGGGCTGGATACCGTTCCGGACGTTGAAGGGTCTCAAGATGCTGGTCGATGGCATTCTGTGGTTTCTTCAGCAACAGGGTTTTGCCTCAGGTCACTGGCCCCACTTATACAAATAGAGTCACCCAATTTATGTCTAGCTTCTTTCACTTAGCACAGTGTCTTCAAGGTCCATCTTGTATGTCAACTGTAGTACGTATCAGCACTTCATTCTTTTTTATGGCCAAATAATATTCTATTGCATGGCTAGACCACAATTTGCTTATCCATTCATCTGTTGAAGGATACTGGGTTGTTTTACCTCCTAAAATACAATATATATATTTTTTAATTCCTGTTTTGAAGATAAGGAAATTTGGAGCTTGACATTTTTTCCCAAAGTCACCCAATTGAAACATGAAACCCAGGCTTTGAAATTCTGCTGACCTCCCACCTCCCTGTGATCACCGATCATCATGGGTCAAGCAAGGGGGACTTGTTTTCAGGCACATCTGTCCTAGGAGGGTTAGCTCTTGGCTGAACTGTGTTTTGAAGACCATTTTTTTCCTGTAGAAAAATGAAAGTCCTCAAAGAAGCCTGGTCTCTCGTTTGGCATAAAGGAACTCACATTCGTCTTTCTCCTTCTTCTCCTCCTCTTCCTCTTCATTCTTCTTCTTCCCCTTCCTCCTCCTCCTCCTCTTCTTATTTTAGAAAATTCATTGTTATTCACTTGTAGGTTACATGCAATAAAAGTCACCAGTTCCAAGATACAATTGTGTGAATTCACCACCTGTCCATCATGTCAACAATTATCATCACTTCGCTAAGTCCTCCTCACCTCTGTACAGCAACACCTGTACAGTCCTGTCTGTAACCCACCTGTCCTGGGCTCTCCCATTCAGTGTAAGCCTTCAAGGCATACCTGCTTTCAGCTATTTATATCTTATTCCATTTCAGCCCAGCAGTGTTCTCTGGTTTGAATATGCCCAACTTGAGTATTGCTTCCCCAGGATAGACATTTGTGTGATTTCCACTTGGGGATATTGTTGCAGATTGTCTTACCATTAAATCCTTTGTCTCATGACCATAGAAAATGATGCACTCACGTGTTGAGGAGTAAAACAAAAGAGATGTCTTGAGCTAAAGCCCCAGAATGGACAAATGTGTTTAGGATTTCAGCTGGCATCCAAAGACCATACAGAAAGGGGTGAAGGAGATGTTCTTTTTGAGCCAGAACCCTGGAAAGCAGACAGGCTTAGCAGCAAGGATCTGTGAACAACTGCACTGTGAGAGGGTCTTCTGAGGCGTATAGGCATATTATTTTAGAATGTCACCAATGAGGGATGTGGTCTCTTGACCAGGTGATTGACAGGTTCCATTGGATTACCTCTTAAAGGAGGGTATTATAGCTGCACCCTTTGCTCTTTCATATGGTGTTTTAAATCCTGGTGAGGGGGAGGGGCAATTTTGATTGTACTATTTTCCTGATCAGTATTACCAGAGAGACAGGAGGTGACCACCTGTGATGACCTCTAAGCATGCTAGTGTCTGCCTACCTACAACATTATTATGACTAAAGCTACTGGGAACACTGGTATACAAATTTTGTCTGAATCAAGAGTGGAATGGTCCCATCCTGTGGCACCTGGGGCCATTGATTTCTACCTGCAGAGTTGTGTTCTCTGGCTGGCTTGCTCTGGGATCCAAATGGAACTATCCTTTAGACACCAGAACAAGTTGCCTATGTCAGCCACAATGGGGTGGCCTGTGTTTGTTCATGGTGCAAGGTTCAACTGTCCCCACCCTGGGTGACCTTGTGAAGCACAGCTCAGAGGGTGGACCTCACTCCCTCCCATGAATTAGTAGCTTGAAATTGGAGAAGAAGCATGTGTTTTAAAAGCCCTCGTGTCTGTATGGGGGAGACGGCTTAGTTGGTAAAGCGTTGGCCATGTAAACATGAGGCCCTGCATTTGGATCCCCAGAGCCCATGTGAAGATAGAGAATGTCAGTGTGCCTGTAACCTCAATGCTCTAGAGGAAGATACAGAATAGATCTACAGAATAGATCCCTGTGGCTTGTTAGCTAGCTAGACTAGCCAAATCTGTGAGCTCTGGGTTCAACCAGAGACTCTGTCTCTATAAATAAGGAAGAGAAGATTTGAGGAAGATACTCCATGTTAATTTCTGGCTTCCATATGCATGGGCACATACACACAAACACAAACATAGGAGAACTCACACACACACACACACATTCTCACTCACCCTCACATGTCAATATTCTGATATGATGACTATGAACACATCAATCAAACACTTTTCTGGCCATGACTCTTCCTCCCAGGTGCCTGTCTGCTTCTTTCTTGCATCAGGTGGGGCTCCTGCTAGAGCAAAGGATTCTGGGTGATGAGCTAGGCCCCTTTTACAGTTTGACTAGAAGGCAATTAAGCCTCTAGGTCTCTGCCTGCCTGTGGTGAGAATTTCACTAGGCTGGCTAGCTGTGGTGCCCTGTGTTCTTTAGGAGGAAAAAGGGAAATAAGCTATGGAAATGACCAGGCAAATGTCTGTGTTTGGAAACAGACCCCTCCTCTGCCAGGCCTTTCATTTGCAAACCCATCTGATAGCAGGGATGGCCAGGCCCAGCAGATAAAACCCATCTGGACCTTTTGAATGCACAACAAACATTCAGTTCTTTTAGTCACCAAGGCCATTTGCATAAAAACCTCCAGGATTTCCAAGGCTTGGTGGGTGGGATGGGGTGATAGGAAGTTTGCATGATTCTAGGAAAGCAGAACTAAGTGGTTCGGGTTAACCCTTATTGCTTCTTTATAATTTGCAAAAAGTGCAGAGCAGCTGGGGTGGGGCCTTGAGCCTTATTCTGAGTTCACTTCTAATTTTCCCACTTGACCTCTTTGGAACTCAGTTTCCTCCATAAAACCTGGTGATTGCAGAGAGAGGGAGGACTCCTTGGAGGCCAGAGAAGGCAGGAGAAAGTGATGGCGTTTTTCTTCATCTTCCATGGCTGCAGCATCCTCAGAGGACCAGCAGACCTTTACCATGCTTCTGTCCCATGATACCTTACTTCCATCCCTAAGACTGGAGGGAGCTGAATTGGAATGGCCAGAACACTATAAAATGCTACAGGTGTTTAGAGTTCCTCCCATGGACTTATTGACAGCCATAGAAATAGCTTCAGGACCTCAGGGCCCACCTTCGAGCTGTTAAGTCCTTTCTGACCATGCAAGAAGAGAAAGGATGAACAATAAAGGCCAACCTAGCCAGGCCCGGACTCCCCCTCTCCTTCTGTCCCTAACCCTGGTTATAGTTGCAAAGGAGACCTACCTCTGTCTTCTCTCAGAAATGGGACAGTCCTTGGTTTTGAAATTGATCATTCATTGACTTCTTAACCCTGGGACAAACATACAAGAGCCATATAGAAAGAGCTTAAAGGAGAGGAAAGAAGGGAGGGGAGATAGAAGGGAAGGGAGAAGTGGATATGCCTGTTCTGTTCCAAATAGGTATCATCATGTCCAGCCCCCTGCCTCAGCCTCAGTCAGGGGCAGTGTGACTGGTCTATTGCCCTAGACAGGGGTCATGCTTTCCAAACCCCCTACTTCTGTTTCAGGCAGGGCCTCTCTTGTACATCTCTCCTCCTTTCCAAGTTGGGAGTGGACAAGTCACAGTACAGACTTGGCGTATACTCATTGACAAAGTCCTTCAGGCCCAGCATGTGGGCACACTTGAGCTGCTGCTGGACAGCACCATCTCCACTTAAAGGTACAGATCTGAGCTCAGAGGCCACCTGCTGAGATTTGCAGGTTCTGGTGTCCCAGATAGAAGATTTGTTCCAGGGACACGCAGTCAGTGGATAGAAATAGAGATACTCTATTAAGGATGAGAAGGGCACCAGTGACTGATTGCAGCAGGTAACCTTCAGGGAGGCTGCACATTATCCCTGTGCTGACAGCAAGGTAGACCAGCGACCACACACCTTCTTTCACTTTTGCTGGGGTCCAACTGGCTGCAGGAGCCATGCTCTGAGCATTTGTCAAGGTCTGCTAGGGAAGAGAACAAGAACGATGAGGTCATTTCAGCGTAGTTAGGCTGGAATGTGGGTGTCCTCAGATGCCAGGAGTGTGTCTGTGCTCATGGCTACCTTGAAGATTCGTCAGCAGCTATGACTATGAAATGTACAAACCTTATTGTCGAGCATGTCCACTTCCAGAATATTCAAGAAAATCATTGTACACATGCACAAGCCACCCATTCATTCAGACAGGATTTGTCCAGTACCTATTTACTGGACATCATGAACAAGAGACCTACCCATGAATTTTAAAACAGAGCCCCATCTTGGCCTTCATGAAACTTATATTCTGACAACAAATGAAATATCATCATCATCATCATTGTGATGGTTAAGTTTTGTTGTCAGCTTGACCTGTTTAGTAATCTTGGGTGGGTCTCTGATGTTGTTTACAGGAAGGTGGCCCTCTCAGTAAGGGGCAGGATGGAAGGAAGCTCAGGGGAGCTAGAAAGAAACTTCCCTTCCTGGGAGGGCAGTGCAGGAAGGAAATTCCAGAGACTCAGGATGTCAACATGTCTGGGAAAGGATTTTATGGCCCTGCCCTAAAGCTATATAAAAGGGAAGGAAATCTCTCTTTTGCTTCCCCCTGCCTGCTTGCTGTTTTGCTG
>PVHP010017005.1:0-35064 GCA_004024765.1 Zapus hudsonius | reverse complement strand
TGGAATCTCATGAGTCGCTTTGGTCAACAGCTCAGTGAGGGAAGGAACCAGTGGTTGGAACCAGGGGTTGTCAGGCTGATCTAATTATTCACAGGCTTAGACTATCTCCCCTACTACTCATGGCCCCTCTTGCCAGGCGACGCTCACTACTTTCTCAATAGGTTACAGTATGCTCGTAAGGATTTTATAGTTTTGAACCAAATATGGTTTATCCTCATGCTTATGCCATTCCCCTCCTCCCATCCCTTACCCCTCATTCATAACCTCTCACTTCTTTCTACTAGTCTGCATAAAGAAAACGGTTATCCTGGTTAAGGACCACATATGAGGGAGAATATGTGGCGTTCTATTCTCTGTTCTTTTGAGTGATCGCTTAATAAGATCTGCTCAAAGTCAGACCATTTTTTCCTAAATTTCTTTTAAAGGTACTGTTCCAGCTACAAAAGTTAATGGCTGTAGATTTTCCAAATCTTTGGTAACTTCTGGTGTTTATGAAAATTGACCTGTTTCAATTGCTTTCAGAATTCAACACAAAGTTGAGAAGATCACTCAGGATTTCAAAGCACTTGTTTGTAAAATTCAATGCAAAGTGCCTTCATATTGCTTTGTCCCCTTCAGGCTAGCAGGGATCATTCTGGAGTGCTGTGAGCTCAACAAGTGAGCTCCCTCTCTGGAACATATTCCTTTATTGGTGCAATGGAAATAAGTATAGTTTGGCTCATTGCATAGTCATAAAATCGATATCATATCAATTGATCTGAAGAAGTAATAAAATATCAGGACCTAAGTCATTTTTCTGTCACTGAGCTTAATTTTGGAAAGAAATTATCACTCTAAACACTTATTTATAGCAGATTGAAGACTGGCTAGAAATTATACTTCTAGTTCCTTATCACTGATTTAGTCAGTCTCGGTGTGATTATATTTCCATTGCTGTGACAAAAATCCCTGCAAAATCAACTGAAGAAAATGCTTATTTGGCTCACGGTTTAGAGGGGTTCATTCCATTATGATGACATGGGAATGTGGGGTGTCTCTGCAAGCAACAGAGCCATTTTTGGATCTTGTTTTGGCTTGAATGGCTCTTGTTTTGATTTTAATCCAGGAGTTAGGCTGTCATGTGGTCATGGTCATTCAAAACTTCCTCTGAATCAATGGCCTCCTGTATCTTGTCTTCTGAACTTAATGAATGAAACCCATAGGCCACAGAGGGTGATGTTTAGAAAGATTTTATTATAGAGTTCAAGAGAAGGAAAAAGACAGAGAGCTCCTGTAGAACAGGAGGGGGGTCCCTGGAAATGGGACAGCCCAGCTGATAATATTGATTGAAATCTTTCTTGGGAATGTATTGGAATTGGGGGAAGGTGAGCTGGTTAATCAGGCTTTTTTGTCAGATGTCCAGGAACTTTGTAATGTTATTCACATGGTCCTGTCAGATTTCTAGGGAAAGGAAACCTCTCTGGGGAAGAATGTGTAAGGCAGATTCTATGCCATATGTGATGTGCTCAAGCATATATCTTACTCACATCTTCTTGTCAGGTTTTAGGGTAAAGAGATAAGCAAAAATCAGATCTACCCTATAGGCTCAGGGACATTCACTGCTCTGAAGTGGTCACCTTAATTGCTACAATGGAAGGGAAACCATGGCAACAGGGGTGTGAAGCGGTCTGGAAGTAGAGACAGATGAACCCTGGTGCACATCTGGCTTTCTTCTTTTCCACCTTTTATTCATTCTGGGGTCCCATCCCAGGGACTTCAGAGTGAGTCTTTCTTCTTCAGTTAATCCTCTGGCAAAATGCTCAAGAATATATCCAAAAGCACATGCCTAGTAGGTGACTATAAATCTACTCAAGTTGAGGGTGTAGATAAGGTATCACAGTGCGCCAGGTCAAAACCACTTTTGTTAAAATAGTTATTGATAGGTAAAAAAAATCACAATCGTTATTTTGTTATTTTTTTCTGCTTTGTAATGTTTCTGTTTCTTTTTCCCTCTCACTTCCTTTCTTTGTGATTTGATGGGTTTGTGATTGTGTGGTTATACGCATGTTTTTGTGTATAATTGTGGGTGTGCTTGTGGTGGTACATTTGTGGGAGTCAGGTGACATCTTCGGTAATTAGTCTTCACCTTCCACCTTGCTTGAGACAAGGTCACTCAATTTTTTTTCAAGGTAGGGTCTCACTCTAGCCCAGGCTGACCTGGAATTCACTATGTTGTCTCAGGGTGGCCTTGAACTCACGGCAATCCTCCTACCTCTGCCTCCTAAGTGCTGGCTCCTAAGTGCCACCATGCCTGGCATGTATAGCCCAGGATACCTCGAACTCCTAATCCTCCTGCCTCTGCTTCTTCAGCAATATCCTACCACAACTGGCAATATTTTTTTTTTGTTCACTGTTTGACTTGCCAGGCTAGCTAGCAAACAAGCTTCTGGACATTTCTATTGTCTCTGTCTCCCTGCACACCGGAGGCTTTCTAGAATTACAGATGCTTGTACTAGAGTGGCTGGCTTTACATGGGTTCTGGGGATCCAAACTCAGATGCTCATGCTTGTAAGGCTAGTGCATGATCCACCGAGCGATCTCCCCAGCCTTGTAAAAAATGGGATGCTTTGATTCTTTTCTCTTAATCCTTTGGGCATCTCTAAGACTCAAAATCACTTTCTTGTTCTATTCTAGGTAGATAAAAATGCTATTGACTGTCTGCTGAAGAAAAATCAATTTTTATTTAGCTATTTATCCCTATTTAGGTTTCCACTGACACGTAGAAGGTGAACTCACTAAACACATTAATATCCATTCTTAGATTTTTTTTTATCACATCAAAATGCTTGAACCTTACAATCCAACAGAGCACACAGCATACAGTCTACTGCAGAAGTGGTTTTGAGGCTGGGACATTTTGTATCATTTTGACCAATATTTGGGGTGGTCCAGGATTTACTGAGAACGTCCTTAGTGCTCACTGTGGTTTATCAGAGCACAAACCATGTTATTCCACAGATAATCTCTGCCATACTGCTGAGCACAGGAACGGGAGCTAGATTTGCCTTGCCTCTGAATTTGGCAGGATGTGTGAACATGTGGTGCCTAAGGGTATACCACTTCTCAGGAGAATAGCAGATTAATGCAGAGAATAAGAAATATTGAAGTGGAAGGAGCTAACGTTTCTGGTGGATAACTGCTGTGCATTTTATCTCCTCAAGGTCCAAGTAACCAGTAAGAAGAGAACTTACATTTTATAGAGCATCAGCTAAGTAAAGGTGCTTTACCCTACCTTGTATGTGTGTAAAGTGACTGCATTTATTGACTACTGCTATCTAGTCTATTCAATGGGTAATGTTATTCTTCCTGTTTTACAGAGAAGAAGTGAAGCATCAGAAAGTCACACAACTTTCTCAGGTTTACACACATGGCATTCATTCTTACAATAGTGTAGAAATCACTTTCTTGGAAAAGGAAACCCGAGACTTGGGTACTGATGTAGTTGCTTATGCTCTTTAACAACCATCACACTCAGAGGACAGAAGAAATGTAGACACACACGTTAATGGACAACTATTTCCTAAAGAATTTCTTAAGGGACTTGAGAAGGATTTGGGTATGGCTTTGTGTACTTATGACCATTTACCCGGGTCTTCCCTGGCATCCTAGAATGATAGATCTCTCAAGATGTTTATGGTTACAGAAGTTCCTGAGAAGCTAGTGACCACTTTGGGAAGCATTAGAAAAAAGAATATGTCTATAATCCTCCTAGCATAGGTACTGATGAATGCTGGAAGGTGACTGAATATTCCAAAGACAGACTGGAGAGATGGCTTAGTCATTAAGGCACTTGCCTGCAATGCCTAAGGACCCAGGTTTGATTCCCCAGTACCCATGTAAAGCTAGATGCACAAAGTGGTGCATGCAGTGATTTGAGGCCTTGACTTAATATCCTCTCTCTCTCTCTCTTTCTCTTTCTCCTTACACACAAAAAAAGATTCCAAAAACAGTCAGCATCTGTGCCATATTAATCTGTTCTAGGCCAGTCCCTGAGTTGCAGACAGGGGAGGGAGAGAAGATCAGGGTTGGAGTACAGGGTTGGAGCACATAATTGTCATGCCTAAGTCACTGGTTCAAATCCCAGCACTAGCAGGCACCAGTCACTGGCTCCTTTCACTGAGCTGTTGACCAAAGTGACCCATGAGGGCCCCAAAACAAGACAGGATTCTGTCAAAGCTCTTGAATACCCACCCCAGGCCTGAGGTAAGATCCTGTTGCTGAAGAAACCACAGAAAGCCATGTATCAGAACCGAGAGACCCTGCGAGGTCCAGAATGGTAACCAGCCCCCAGAGGGTAGTTAGTGCAGAGCTGGAAGGCTCTGCATAAGCTGCCAGGGGAAACTGGCCAACGACAGCTGGAGTAAACAGAGACCACTGATATGAAATGTAGTCTGCCACCACGAGTAGGCTGAACACTCTTCCTACTGGGAGAGAATAGTGAACCAAGACACTAACACTTATGCAATGGAGGCACCAAAGCCTGGGGGAGGTAATCAACAGCTTTTAATTTGGCCAAGTGATCCACTCAGTGACAAGGAGCCCTTGACTGGAATTGGGGATTCAGGATGAAATACACTGGGAACAAAAATCTTGGGACCCCCAAAGAGAAATTCACTTTACAAGTGATTTACAAAGAGGCTACTCACAATAGAATCTAGCCAATTCAGAAATTTGTATCTCACTCTCCAGTGGAGTTTCTATTTGTATTTTTCAGAAGGCAGAGAGTGAGAGAGAGCTGTGGCTCCTCCAACCCTACCAACCAACCGCAGGCTGATAGCTGACATCCTGGCAAGAGATGAGTCACCCCAGACCTACTGTGGAGGCTCCACCTGGAACCCTGCAGAGTGGTGGGATAAGCAAGAGACCTATAAACACAGCCAATCAGTCAACATAGGAAAAGCCAGTGAGACAGACACCAGTGATCTTCAACACAACCTAAAGCAGAAGCACAGAGACCACTAAGAGCTCAACAATAAAGCAGCCTTAATACTCACCCACCATGACTCAGGGAACTGAGCGGAAGAGGGGGTGGAAAGATTGTAAGAGCCATGTGGGGAGAATATCCAGAGACATGGCCCCCTCAGTAACAACATACAAAGGGGGGTGGAACCAGATTGACTCCTAGGCTATCCATAATCCCCCCACCCCATGGACTGATCCAGACTGCCCATGGAAGAGGATACCCAGCTGATTGGGGACAGGGAGGAGGAAATTGGGGAACTTGGGACATCAACACATTATTTGCTCATTCAGTGTATGTAAATATGGACAATAAAGATATATTTTATAAAATAAAAAAAAAACCAAACAATCAAAAAAAAAAAATCAGGGTCAGTCGGGCATGGTGGCACACACCTTTAACCCCAGCAGTTGAGAAATAAGAGGTAGGAGGATCCCTGTGAATTCTGAGCCAGCCTGGGATGACAGAGTGAGTTCCAGGTCCGTCTGGGCTACAGTGAGCTCCTGGGAGGAGGAGGAAAAGGAAGGAAGTCATGTTGAAGTTTACTTTCCCTAGCCAGAAAGTAGAATTGCTAGCGTCCCACTGAAGCCAAGGTATTCCTTGGTCCTACATTTGGACAGCAAATTCCTTCCCCTTGGGAGATGTGTGAATCTTGTACCTGCTAAAAATCCATTTGAAAAAATTAAATTACATCTGAGAAGCAAGCACCCCCTAAAGGCCTGGAGGTCAGAACAATTGGGATTCAAATTAATTGCTTAATGGGGGGGGAAAAAAAAAGAAAAACCTTTCTGAGAACAATGCTGATAATTTGCTAAACCAGGGTATGTTTGTGACTCTTTGTAATGAATTGAATTACTGGTTACAAGAATTAATGCTTCTAGAGAAATTGTGATTGAAATCCCCAAAGTTAAGTATTAATTCCTTAAAGCAATTGGTAATTAGTGAAGAATTGTGAGCTCACAGTCAGCATTACATTCAGCACTTAATTATACATTGTCTCAAACTGTTTCCTAGATGTTGTACATATGCACGTTAGTCTCGTCTCTCCCAAGTTCATCATAAACTCAGTGAGAGTAAACGAGGGTTTTTTTTTTTTTTTTTTTTGTATTGGCACTTCCCATTCTATCCAGCTCAGGACTGAAGAGACTGCCACTCAAAAATTGATGCTTACTGATTTGGATAAATCATTAAGCTTAGAAAAAAAAGCTAATATTTTAAAAAGAAAATTTATTTATTTATCCTATCATACCAAAAGTAGAGACACTTTTTCTCTGAGAGCCAAAAAGAAACAAACAAACAAACAAAAAAAAAAAAAACATGAACACCTTCTGTAGCTGGATCACATGTATTACATGCAATAGGAAATTAGACAGGAGAGATCCTGGGCTGGAGAGATGGCTCAACAGTTAAGGCACTTGCCTCCAGTGCCTAAGGCCCCAGGTTCAATTCCCCCAGACCCACATATGCCAGACCCACAAGGTGGTGGCCCTGGTTCTCTCCCTCTCTCTGTCTCTGTCTCTCTTTCTCTGCTTGAAAATGAATAAATAAAATTTTTTTTTTTAAAAAGGAGAGATCCTATGTGTGTGAAAGAAGTTGTAAATGACTGGATGCCAGGGGCTTTCTGTGACACAGCAGCGTTTAAGTTCTGATATATTTTACAACAGGTGAAAATAGTCATTCGTCTGAAAGTAAACTGAGAACAGAAGTTTCTGGGGCTCCATGGCTCCTTGAGATTTTCTGATATGTTTACAGTTTTCAAAAGCCTTGGCTAGTAGATTGTATTTGTGTGTGTGTGTGTGTGTGTGTGTGTGTGTGTGTGTGTGTGTGTGTGTGTGTGTGTTCCAAATCCTTTGTTGCTACTCATTAGTGAATAATAAAAACCACAAGGAGAAAGAAGTCATCAACAGTGGTGAGCAGCAGTGAACCTTGCAAACAGAAAGACTGACCAGCCAGGTCAAATGGGCCACCTGGGGCAATAGTGGCATGTCTATTGTGGGGGAAACCAACTGCTTTCTAGTTGGAATGGAGGCCTGCTCCACGGGAGGGAATACATGCCTGGTACTGAAGACCTAGTCAAAAGCCTACGGTGGGGGAGGTCATGAGCCCTAGGGGAGTAATGCCTATTGTTGTCTGGCTAAGTACACATATTAAGCTCACCAAACTGCCCTGTAAGCGCATTTTTAAAAAATGAACATACCCATATAATAATGCTACTCTCACTCTTGTCTAGAGAAGCTTCTCTTTTTCAGATGGTGGTAACCACTTGGATAACTCAAAAGACACCATAATGCTGAGAAGAAATGACAGTGGAGTGTTCAGTACTGGGACATCTCTATCACACTTCCCGAGGCTCAGGGTCTATTGTGGAAGAGGTGGTGGAAAGATTTTAAGAGTCAAAGGAAGGGGAGGACTGCTTACAACGCAAACTTCCAGACATAAAATGGCCTTGATATTCATGACTTCACAGTGCCTGATAATACCTACACATAATGGGAAGAAAAGATGATGACACAGAAACAAAACAGAGACTAATTGAGAGGGGGATGAGACATGGGGGAGGGTGGGGGAGGGAATCATAAAGGTTTATGATCTATAATTATGGAAGCTATCAAAACATTTCCAAAAAAGATAATGAAGTTCATTTCTCTATATGAGACATATAAGAAATCACTGAGTCACCACTGAGGAGTGGGGAGATGTCTCAGTGGATAATGTGTTTGCTGTACAAGCCTGAGGATGAGAATTCAATCCCCAGCACCTCCATAAAAGCCAGGCGTAGCAGGCACTCCTGTAATCCCAGTGCTGGGGAGGTGGACAGAAAGCTGCCTCACAAAACTCGTCAAGTTTGTGAGCTTCAATTCAATGACCCTGTCTCAAAAAAATAGGTGAAGTGTGATTAAAGAGGCAGCTGATGTCAACCTCTGGTCTGCACATGCGTGTGCAAATACATGTGGGTCTGCACATATATGTGTGCTCACACACATGTGAACACACATACACTTGCACACACATATGGAAACGTCATCACCACTGACCTTAGGTACACATACTTATATTTTCATATTTTCTAAGTCTTCATGTCAAAACCTTTAATGTTCTTGGATTAATTACGGTTACTGTGACAAAATGTGTGACAGGAAGCAGCTTGAAGGAGGAAGGGCTTATTGCAGTTTGTAGTTCCCGGGGATACAGTCTGTCAGGGTGCAGGAGCATGAAACAGCTTGTCATATCCAATCTACAGTCAGGAAGCAGAGGGATGAATGATGGTGCTCAACGTGCTCTCTCCTTATTCAGTGGGTGACTCTGTCCCATGGAACTGTGCCACATACAGTGAGGATAAATCTTCCCACTTCCGTTAATCTAATCTAGAAACTCCCTCACAAATCCACCCAGAGGTTTATTTCCATGGTGATCCTAAATCCCATAATACCATTCAAGTTTATAATTTAGATTAACTATTGCAGTACCTTTTATCTTTATTTTTATTTTTGGAAACAGAGTTAAGATCCCATAATGCCATTCAAGTTTACAATTTAGATTAACTATTACGTTACCTTATATCTTTTTCTTTATTTTTGGAAACAGAGTAGCAATGGCTAGCCTTGAATTTGTGGTGATCCTCATGACTCCACCTTGGTAGAACTAGGGACTAGTCATCTTGGGAGAACTAGGGACTTGGGGAATTATGGTCTATAAAGCATGTATTATTACATTGCTGGGTTCCAATGATGTATTCACCTTATCAATGTCTCTAAAAATATCAAAGATTAATCTATATCATTTATTTTCACTATAAAAGGTGACTGTGGTGATAGAAGGCTGAAGAACTAATTAAAAATTTTCTGAATAATAGTTCTAATGTGACTAAGCCATGAATTTCAGGTAATTCTCTACACCAAGGAAAAAAAAGCCCTCTGTGGACTAGCCAGCACATGTTTCTGAAGCGCGTCTCTTCGTAGTACATGTATTCTGGTAACTTGCTTATGACTCCCCACACACATCATATTTTCTTAGTGTTGACTTTTATTGGCCTGGAATGCACTTCCGACTTTTCCTACTAACTCTTAAATCCTTCTTTAAGATTTCTCCAGGGCAAGTACTCTGGGATGCACTTCTCTCTAAATCTCAGATTGGAGTTAAATGCCTTAAAAATAAATCTACAACACTCTGGGTACCCTACCATGCCTCATTATCTATTTTATATTAAATACCAGATTATGTGCCTGTTTTCTCTCTGCACACCGTCTCCTTTTTTCTCTCGCTTTACTTTGCTGGTAACCGCAGTGCCCAGCAACTCCATGCATTTTGTGACTATTGCATTAGTTGTTAGTAAAGGACCCAAACTGAAGTCATTCTCTTTATCAAGGTAAGGAAGATTTTGCACCAAAAATTCTTCCACATCAGAGAGGATAAAGGTTTTCCTTTATATGTGTGTATTTATCTACTACTTTATCCAAGACAAGTATATGTACACACTATTTTTTCCTAACAGGATTATGGAAAAAAAAACACTTTAATGTTTGTCTTGAGCATGCTAGAATTTGCAAACATCTCAAAATATCTCCATACTTGCAACACGTAATTTTATATCAAACATGGATTTTATTATAGTGGTTTTCCTCTCTCTCTTTTTTTTTTAAATTGCTGGTATTTCATATGGTGTGGTGTGGTGTGTTTGTGTGTGATTTTTTTTTTCAGTTCTTTATAGATCCTAGGTAGCTTTTTCCTATAACATGTATAGTTGGTAAAGATCTCCTCCCATTTTGTGGGTTGTTTCTTCACCGTTCTGGTTGATTTATTATTGCGCAGGTGAATTTAACTTCATGAAATCTCTCTGATTAATTCTTGGTATTATTTCCTTTGCATTTAGAATCATTCTCAGAAAGTCCTTGTCTATGTCTATAATTTGAAGTGTTTTTTCCTAGTCTCCATAAGAATTTGCCTTGGATCCCAGTTCCAGCTAAGGGCTCCCTGCTGCAGAGCAGATCTCTTAGCCAATCAGAGGTGTTGATTACCCACCTAGGTTTAGTGTCACCATACTTCCTTGTTTTAAAGCTCTCATTGCAGAGTTGTTTCATTTCACTAGTTAGGGTTATTTCTCTACACATTTTTTGAAGTTATTATAAATTGAATTTTTTCCTGATTTCCTGATTTCTCATAAAGTTTATTTTGTTTTATGTAGCAGAACTACTTATTTTTAGTGGTAAATGGTGTATCCTGATATTTTACTGGAAGATTATCAGATCTGAGAATTTTCTGGTGGAGTCTCTAGGGTGTTTTAAATACATGATCCTATCATGTGCAAGTATGGATATTTTGGCATCTTCTTTTTCTATTTGTATCCCTTTGGTCTTCAGACACTATGTTGAATAAGAGTAGAAAGGGCAGACACCTTTGCTTCATTTCTGATTCTAGACAAAATGCTTTTGATTTTTCCCCATATATTATGATATTATCTATAGGCTTGTCATGTGTCGCCTTTATTATGTTGAGGTATATTATTTATATTATCAAGGTAAGGTTAGTCTCCCTAAGGTTCCTGTCATTAACTATATTGAAGTTCATCACATGGTTTTTCTGCATCTATTAAACAATCCTGTATTAGTTTCAGTCTTACATTCATTTATTTACATATGTTGAACTATCTTTGCGTGCCTGGAATGAAACCATCTTGATCATGGTGTATAAGCTTTTTAATGTGCAGTTGAATTCTGTTTGTAAGCATTTTATTGAAATTTTTTGTATCTATACTCATCCGGGATGTTGGTCTACAGGTTTCTTTATTTATTAGGTCCTTATCTAGTTTTGGTATCAGAGTAATACTGGCTTTACAGAGTGAGATTGGTAGTGGTCTTTCCCTATCATGTTTCTAGAACATTCATATTCATTTTTTTCTTTAAAAGACTGGTAGAATTCAGTTGTGAGTCCAACCAATCACAGGCTTTTCTTTATTGAGAGTCTCTTTATTACTGATTTAGTCCTTGTGTTCATTATAGAAATGTTGGAATCATAATGGCTTATGATCTGTGATTGTGGAAGCTATTAATAAAAAGTTTAAAAACAAAAGGCATGAGCCACTATGACCAGCAAACAAAAAAAATTAAAAAGAAAAAAATGAATTTTGGCAGATCATATGTGTCTATAAATTTATCCACCATGTATAGATTTTCTGTCTTTGAGAAATATAGTTTTAAAAAATCTTCCATAATGACCCTCTGTATTTCACTTTATTTGTTGTAATGTTTCCAGTTTCTTCTCTAATTTTGGGAGTTTGGATCTTCTCTTTCTTCTGGATTCAGTCATGGCTATCCTCTCCAAGAATCAATGTTTGTTAAATTAAGTCTATATATTGTTTATTTAGCCTCCATTTCATCAACTTCTGGGCTGATCATTCTTATTTATTGCCATCTACTGCTTATGCATTTGGCTTGTTGTTAATTTTCTAAAAAACCTGACTTGCATCATTAGGCTATTTATTTGAGATCTCTTTGATTCTTTTATTGCAAACATTCAGAGTAGTTCATATGCATAATTATTTTTATTCAAACTGCCTAGGGACTAAAATGTTAAAGAGTTACTGAAGTTAATGTGTGTCTATTAATTCCAAACTTCAATGGCTTTTTTTTTTTTTTCTGAGTGGTCTGTTTATTGTTGGGAGTTGGGTGTTAAAGACACCACTTGTGATAGTTTAAATAGATGTTCCCCAATAGAATTCATTGTAATTGTGTTTATTATAATTGTGAATTGTCTCTGGCTGGAGGAGGTGTCACTTTGGCCTGGCCTCCTGGGGTCTGGCCCTGAGGTATTTCTACATTGGATGCAAAATTCTAGGGATACATATGCAAAAGAATAGCCAGAACCCAAGTCTGGTGATCCTGTTGTTTTGTGAGTTACAGTGTGTTACAGTGTGCTTGCTGGCTTTGAAGGTGCTGGGCCTCTGTCTCTCTGCTTGGATCTGTGAAAGGGTGCCAGCCCTTTCCTTCATTTTTAGAACTTCCCCTGGATCTGTTATTTCAATAAATACTTTCCTCCCAAAATTGTGCCTGGTTTGGAGATTCTTCCCAGCGGCGTGTGGCTGACTATGACACCACTGTTAATGTTTCTAGACCTATCAGTCTCTTAATGTTCATTACTTTGGATTTAATTTATTTAGGACAGTGAATTTGTTTAATGTATATTTATAATTAATATATATTAGTAATTGATATTCACTGGAAAATTGCTTTATCAAGTAAAATAATAGCTATTCTTGATCATATTTTGTTTCCATCTGCCTGGTTTGAGTCAGTAAGTGTCTTTATCAGGGAAATGAGTTTTTTTGTATAACCTAAATCACTAAATCATATATATATATATATATATGTATAACTCAAACAGCTAATCTGCATCATTTCTTAGGAAATTTTATGGCCAAATACATTTACAGCTATTGTTGGGAAGGGTTAACTGATTATAGTAATTTGATTTTCTTTCTGGTATTTTATTTATTATTACCCCTTATATTCATATTAATTGCTGGTTTACTGAAATGAATATAACTGATACTTTCTAGTTCCCATTTGTTTTTCTATTATTCTTGTGAAATTTATTTTTTCATGGACTCCTATGTAGGTTACCTTAAGGATATCTTGCTTGCTTGGGTAGTTATAAGATGCTTTAGTTTGTACTTGCCTTGAAATATCTTTATTTCTCTATCAATTTTAGAAGATAGCTTGATGGACATAAATAATTTTTGTTGGTATTTATTTACTATAAGGGCTTCATATATATCATTGCATGTCTTCCTGGTATTTAGGGTTTTTGCCATGATGTCTGATATTATTCTGATTGTTTTGCCTTTATAAAAGATTTGGTGGTTTTCTTTGGTAGCTTTTGACATTGTATCTGCATTTTAGATCTTTCTGTAAATCCAGAGATTCTGCCTGTTTTTGGTTCTGAATGCTTCCTGTACTTAGATATTTGATGCTTTGCTTAGATATGATTTAATTGCATTAAATACTTATTATGCCTTTAGTTTATCATTACCTCATATATTTTCAAGTTTTGCTTCTTGATCTATACTGGAGTTTCTAGACTTGTGGCTCTGCTTATTTATTTTTTCTTTGTTGATGTCTGAATAGATTATTTTGTTATTTTTGTCTTCATTGTTGATACTCTTTCTTCTGCTTGATGTTATTGGTCATATTTTCTACCATGAGTATTTTTTGGTTAAAGTGTTTTTTTTTCACTTCTTATTTTTCACTTCCAACTTTTCCTTTTTTCACATCTAATTTTTCCTTCTCCCCTCAAGCCTCAAATTCTTTGCTGAACATTCTCCATTCAGATACTTGACTTTCTCTCCAATGAAAGATCATCCATATCCCAAACAGTTTCTATTGCTCTCCATTTGTTTGTTTTCTTGTGAAGCAACACATCATTTTGAATAGTGGATTCTTGAGTTCTGTGTTCAGCATTCAAACCACATCTATCTTTGCATGTGACAGCTAGGGGGGCATCATGTTGCCTCGCTTTGTTACATCTATTGTGTTCCTTTGTTGCAATGGGTATATCTGTTGGTTTAGATCTCTTCCTCTTGACTTGAGATATTGTTACTAAGCAGCTAACTCTTGAGAGCTTAGTCTCTAGTACCAGGTAGAGAAGAGGAGACTAACTGGTTTGCCAGGGTGAGGTTTCTATGTCACTTCCTAACCATGCCAGCCTTCTCTGGAGCCTGGTGCTACTCACTCCATTTCTCTGTGTTGCTCTTCTGTTTCTGAGTTAAAATGCACTTTGTGATCTTAGGCATCTTTCTAATCTTTTTTTTAAATAATGGATTTGATTTTTTAATTTAATATCTTTATTATGAATAAGCATATACAGTGTATGAGCAAATCTTGTAAAGGTGTCTCCGTTTCCCTTCTCTCTATTCCCCACCCACTGAGGTCCTTCCTCAGGGCTCATATTGGATCTTTCCATAGGTTAGAGGGTTATGAACTGCACCAGAGGTAGCCAGTTTTTTTTTCTTTTTTTTTTTTCTTCCCCCTTTGTACATTGTTGCTGAGACAGGCAATGTTTCTGGATATTCTCCCCCACCATGGCTCTTACATTCTTTCTGCCCCTCATCCTCTCAGTTCCCTGAGTCATGGTGGGTGAGTTTTACATCTGCTTTATTGTTGAGATCTTAAGTATCTGTGGACCTTTACTCTGCGTTGCATTGAGTATCAATGGTATCTGTCTCCAGACAGTTCACGGGTTATCAGACTTGCTGTGGTGATTGGGTCCAGTGCGAAGGCCAGAGGTGGTTTGTCTCCTGCCAGGATGTCAGCCATCATTCAATGTCTTATTAGTGGAATTGGGTTGTCCACAGATCTCTCACTGCCTTCTGAAAAATACAAACAGAATCTCCATTGGAGAGTGAGATTAATATAGGTTAAATGAGACAACATTGTTATTATGGCTAGCTCCTAATAATGGGTGTAGCCTCTCTGTAGCTCTCTGCTAGTGGGACTTGCACTTAGTAACCTGGGTTCTTGGTCCCTATAAGATTTTGCCGTGGATACCAGCTCCAGTTAAGGGTTCCTTGTCACTGAGTGGATCTCTTAGCCAATCATTAAGCCGTTGATTACCCTCCTTGGTTTAGCACCACTATTGCACAGATGAGCAATTCTTGACTTGCTGGTCTGTTCCATACAGCTTTGTGTTCAGCATTCTTGTGACCGCTGTCTACATTGTATATCAGTGGTCTCTACTTTCTCCAAATATCATTGACCTATTTCCCCTGGCAGCTCATGCTACACCTTCCATTGTTACACATGCTACCATCTGGGAGCTGATTACCATTCTGGATCTAGCAGGATTTCTTGGTTTTGTTTGACAACACTCAGTGATTTCTTCAGCAATAGGGTCTTACCTTAGGCCTGGGGCAGGTATTCAAGAGCTTTGACAGAAGTATATCACATTTTGGGGACCTTGTGGGTCTCTTTGATCAACAGCTCAATGTGGGAAGGAAGCAATAACTGGGACAGGGAGATTCAGGCCTGAGCAATTATTCTGGAGGTGAGGCTTCCTCCCATTCTATTCATGGCCCCTCATACCAGGTGGTGCCCTCAGCTTCCTCAGGAGTTTACTGTATTAAAGCTAAGGTTTTATGGTGTTGATTCATTATTGGTTTAGTTTATTGTATGAGTTTCCCCACCCTCTCATTCCTCCCCACCCAATTCTTCCCATCCCCTTTTACAGTCTCTGTTCACTGACATATTTTCTTAATGTTCAGGCTTCAACTGGTTAGGAACCACATATGAGGGAGAATATTGGAACTTGGCTCTATGCTCTTGTGTGAGATTGCTAACAATGATCTGCTTTAAGTCCATCCATTTTTCTCTAAATTTCATTATGTAATTTTTCCTTTCAGCTGCATAGAATTTCATAATGTATATGTACCACAAATTTGATATCCATTCCTACAATGATGGACATTTGAGTTGGTTCCAATTCTTTGCTATTATGAATTGAGCTGCTATAAATATGGTTGAGCAATTGCTTCTCTGCTTTGGTGAGGAAACTTGGGGGTAGATGCCCAATAGAGGGATAGATGGATCCGCTGGTAGCTCTATATCCATCTTGTTTAGGAGCCTCCACATTGCTTTTCAAAGTGGTTGTACAAGTTTACATTCCCACCAGCAGTGAATGAGGATCCCTTTTCCCCCACATCCTCACTAACATCTATTGGTGGTAGATTTTTTAAATGATTTCCATTCTGATTGGAGTAATGTGGAATATCATTGTTGTGTAAACCCCGATAGCCCAGGAAGTGCAACACAAACTTAACCAATGGGATCTCATCAAGCTAAAAAGCTTCTGTACAGACAAGCATACCATACTGAAAGCCAGTAGACCACCATCAAACTCATGCCAGCTACAACACAGATACAGGTCTAATATCTAGAAGATACAAAGAACTCAACAAATTAAATGAAAAAGTATCAATGGAACTGAACTCAACAGGGAATTCACAGAGGAACAAATATAAATGGCCAACTCCCATTTGAGAAAATGTTCAGTGTCATTAATCAGAGAAATGGATTCAATTTTTTGCTAGCCTGGCTCTTCTCATTCATGTCTCATGGAGGTTGCTTCTAGATATCTGTCCTAACCTCAACGTGGCACATAACCTTGATAATAATTCTTGTATCATTTTTCATGTTCTCCTTTTCTCTCTCTCCAAATCTTAATACCTATGATTTTCAATCTCTCTTCTGTTCATCTCCAACAACACTATTTTCTTTCTGTCAGCCTTACATTCGGGGTGATCAAGATAAGTACATCAGAGTTGACTTCAAAATAAATGTTAGTTCTAAAAGCATATGTAGCCAAAATGGCTTCATTTATTCCATCTGCTGTCTTTCCTTTTATACTTTAATCTGCTTAAATATACATATTCAAATATATGAGTTGCTTCAACTTTACTTAGCTATTAACAGCAAAGTAAGAAATAATGTTTTATGTTATTATAGGAAGGGACCAATAATTTTTATCATTGATGAATCCACAAAGGAGAAAAAATATCACACAATCTTGTATTTTCTTTCTTCTATAAAAGTTTGATTCAACAACAATTTTATGTATCCAGTCTACTGAAAATGAGAATCAGGGAGAAGAAAGTTATTAAAAAGTTCTAACAAATGTCTTAATAATTTTCAAGATACTATGGTTATTTCAAGGGGAAAGATACCAAAGATACAAACATTAAAGTTTAGGGAAAGATAGATCCAGCAATGCATGCTCAGACATAAGAATTGAAGAAAGCAAGTATGCAGTAATAGCAAAAATATCCTCTTTGTATGAAAACGGGTGTTAGCTTTTATTCCAGTTTGTTTTTTGTTTTGCCTTGTAATATCTATTGAATTTAGTTGAATATTAGTTTTTCTATTTATTACAATGGAATGATAATGCACATTTTATTATGCAAGCAGTGGGAATCATAGAAACATCCATTCTTCAAGTATAGGTATTAAGCCTCTCAAAAAAAATGAATGAGTGTCTGCTGTAATTTTTACTCTTGACTCCTTACCTCACTCTACCAAAGATGTCAAGATAAAAAGGGAGATTTTAAAGAGGGAAGGAGTACCCAAGGTACACAGAGAGGTAGAGACCTTGAACTTATCTGCCGGTAGAAGAAAACAGACATAGACATGACACTTTCCTCCTCCAGTGATGCATGGATGGATATATGTATGGGAATGACATTTAGCTGAGCTGGCGATTTCCTGGAGTGGCAAAAGGGAAACAGAACGATAGATAAGTGTTTACAGCATATCACTGGATGTTTTATTTGGTCCTTTATCTGACCTACTGTTTCACATACCTTCTCAATATATCAGAATGAGATTATCCAAACAGCTATAATACCCATGATCTGATAAAAAGATTCAAGAATCATACTATATTCCATTTGCTTTTATTTTTCAATTTTCAGTGATAGTTTCCCAATCTTTGTAGGCATTTTCATAGTAGAATGAGTACATGTATACAAATAAAAAATAGCCAATAAATGGAAGAACATCTGGCTGATTCAATTATGTTAATATTTGAAGTCAAACTTGGCTTATTAATATTTATAACTTGAAAATATGTCCTTGGATTTTGTCTAACAAAATCCTAGGTGATACTTAATGGTTGACTGATTTGATTTTTTCGTTATTTAACTATTGTGGCTTGTAGCTTTTGTTCGTTGAAAAATAAACAAGTTATTGTAAATTCAATTTATCCCACATTATTTTTCCCTTTAGGATAATAATCCTTCATTTACATGTTTGCTTATCTTTATGTTTCATCTCAAGTGTGTGATTTCAAGTAAAGTCGAAGAAATCAATGCTCTTTTGCTTTTCTTAGCTTAGTACATTTTAAAATTTAAGGGTCCAGTACTTTGAATATGCTCTACTGTGATAGATAAACCTGTTCCTCATTCTTGCATGACAGGTACTTTGTACACTGAGTCATCTCCTCACTATATTTTGTATCAATTTCTGCAGTCTGTCTTTTCAAAGGCTGCCTTTCCCACTTATCTCGTTCTGAGAAGAGTGTGAGCTTTCTCTGAAAGCTTTGGAGCAAACACATTCCATACTTGAATAAACATTTCTATACATTATTTTATCACAAACTCGATATATGCTTTGGTTATTTTGGCTTCATTCAGACCATACAAGTTCTAGATATCTTCATCTGTTACTTCATCAGCGCTGAACTATATTTATACTTTCAGTCTTCCAGTTCCTTGAAGTTTCATTCCCACACTAGCCAACAAGCACAGCCTAGGCAAAGACCTAGGCAGAGGCCAGGTCAGATGTGGGTGCAGGCAGGGCTGCATAGAGTCAAAATTAAATTTAAGAAACCTTCAAAATGCCTATAAATACAAAAGAGAAGATTTTTAGATGTACAATTCTGTGAGTCCCACACATAACTATATATATATATATATATATATAATGTGTGTGGTGATGTTCATTTTTAGTGGGAACAAGTAGCTCATGTTTAAAAATCATGAAGACTAAAATAGTATGTCTGTGTATATTTGTATGTATGTAAATGTTTAAATATCTAAGTCACATTAAATGGAGCAAAGTACTTATGCATAGACAAAAAAGAAAAAGACTAAAATCTCAGAAGATATATATTACATATTTCCTATCTCATACTCATTTTAGGGTAAGGTGTGTCCATGATGGATATAAAAGAAGAGAGGATATCTGCTGTGTTAATTATTTTTTCATGGTTATATGTGACAAAAATCACTAAGGGAGGAAGTGTTTATTTGGGCTCAGAGTACATCATGGTGAGGAATCCATGATTATAGAAACATGAATCAAGTGGTCTCCTGGTATCGTTAGTCAGGAAATAGAGAGGAAACATCTCACTTTCTCTTTTTTCACTTGGTCCTGGATCCCAGCTGATGGGATTGTGCAGTCAACCAACCCTTCTAGAAGCATCTTTAGACACATACAGGTGTATTTCCATGAAGACTCTAACTGCAGTCAATGACAATTAACCATAACACCTGTCTTCATTTTCTGCTTACTTTGTCATTTCTTTGGTTTTTATTTTTGATTGCTCTCAGGCAAAATAAAAACAATTAAATAATGTTGATTTCTCCTGAATTAAGTAATTATGTCACACTTTAATTATGTAATTAAGTAATTATGTCACACCTCCTGAATGAGGAGACTTTTGAAACTTGCTTTCATCTAACATAATATCTAGTGATAGTAGTTTATGCATGCTTTCAGTAGTCTCGCTCAGGTTCTAATTTCATTTAACATAAATAATGACAGGCAAGTTCCCAGTGTCGATCCAGGCCTTCGATCCCACATCGGATCAATACTCAACTGGCAAGAACTGCTGTCGTTAAAAGTAATCTTGCAAATCTAACAAAATCTCAGAAAGACAAACCTCTAAACTGAGAGTACACATCACACAAGTGACTGTCTTGTTATTTATCTTGCTTCACCTTGGGTAAAATGACGATCAGATTTCAAGTGTCACCTCTCCTTTCATTTCCTATCTCTTCTCTTGTGTGTATGGTTCTATACACAAATCTAAAGCTGTCTTGTCTGTTTGGTGACTGAGGTAAAAACTACCCCTTTCCTCTCACCTTTATTTAGAGGGGTTGCCAGAATTTAGGTGGAATTATTTTAAGTTTATCAACATGTTTTGAAGTTGAACTAGTCTTATTATTTTTTTCCTGAAGCATTTTTATTTTTTTCTGAGACTGAGTTCTTGTGTTTGTTGGGGATAAGACGGTGGACTCATTTATCAGGTGACCGAGTTAATGCTTTGATATTGACCTGGACTGAGTTAACATAGCCATTCATATCCTGGTGCCCTTATAGATCAACTTTCTCCCTTTTGGAAGGAAAAATATTAAGGAATAACACTCGGCTTTTAAGCATTTTCTGACTAATTGGTATATCTTAGGTTATTTAGGTCCTGAAATAGGACCAGTTCCCATTTTTTTTCTTAGTTTCTTTCAACAAAAGTATCTCTTTACCTCATTCAAGCTTCTGAGTTATAGGTTGTCCAGCTTGATAATCTTTTACCTTATGCAAAAATAATGATTATACTTGAAAAGATTTGTATTTCTTCCATTCACTTGCTTGAATTCAGAGGGAAGAGGGTAACAGAATAGTATATTTAAAAAGCCAAGAGCAATAACTCTAAAGACCTGATCTTTGCACCTTATCCCTTTGGGCAGGTTATTATCCCTGTGTTACATAGATCAAAACACTGCACACTAGAGGAGTTAAAAATTATAGAATATGGATTGATACCGTGCATTCACAAATATTGAGCTTTTCCATGAAGCTAAACCATTTTTTTATTAGTCCTTAGAAATTTTAAGATATACTCTCCTAAGATGGAAACCCTCATTCCAATTATATTTTGTTTGAGAGTAGCAAGCATGTTTCATACTTTCCCATATCCTCACATTATTTAGTCACCAGTTTTTCTTTAATAAATATAAATTTGAATTATTGTACTCAATCATAGCATTTTCTCTTCCCCTTTGGCCAGTATTTTTTTTCCATGTAAATAGGTTGGATCCTTCTTGGATGGTTTTGTCAATCAATTTCCTGGGAATTTGTGCCTGGATTCTGGATGCTTTCCTCTTAGGTGGGTGTTCTGCAAGGAGAATTAGAAAAAGAAGTGAAAGCTGTCTACTCTTTTCCTTTTTTCCCCCATAGGAAAACATTTATATTTCCTAATTTATACAACATATTTCTGTATGTTCATAAGAGAAAAGCATACTTTGATTTTTAAATCTTAGAGAGAAAACAAAGATGGGAAGGCAGCTACTGCTACTGTGTGTGACTGTGTCGCTGAACTGGAAATCAAATGCAATGATGATCATGAATTGAGAGGTATATTTTGCCTTAGCTCTGGTATAAAGAACATTTCTGTTCCATTATATCCTGGAATGTATCAGAACTTGACAGAAACAATCACTAAAAATCATAACTTTCTTACTACCGATGAGGACTTACAGCTAATATCATAGATACATATGTCCTAAAGATAGTCAGTAGTTAAGTGTAAACATATCAAGCTCCAGTATGTCACAGAGTCCTCAAGTGCAGGTTGTCATAACGACTCAGCACCTTGTCCCAAAATTATTCTGCACATCCAGTCACTACCTTAGGTGTCCATAGTCTATATTAGTCTCCATTTTCAGAGGGCATCCTGAAAAGTGCTGATTTTGAGGTGATTTCAGTTCAAGGCATCATAACATTATTAGGTTTGAGAGTGTTAAATTTTTTTTCTTTCTTTTTTTCTTTTTCTTTCTTTTTCTTTTTTTTTTTTTTTTGCTCAAAGGGAACAATGGTTCGTCACTTTGTCGGGAGTGGAAAGGAAAGAAAACCCTGTTGAACACACCTGCATTTCACTTCCCATTTTGTTTCATAACCGGCTGTCATTTCCACTCTCCTTTTACTTAATAAGACAAAATAATGTATTCCAGCTTGTAGGACATAGGGAAAAGCCCAAGTTTCCTTTTTCTTGGTTAAATTTTTATAGCAAGAGAGAAAAAAAGAAATATCATGTTGGAGGTTTGGGGGTGAGAAGGTAAGATATTACAAATTCAACACCCTTCATGTATCAAAATCCAACAGTCTTCATTACAAAACCCAACAAAAACATCATTTATGAAAGTATAAGTAATGAGACAAATTGGCCGAGCAAGTAGCCTTAAGGATGACACCGGATTTGTCACTGTCAGTGCTCTACCTCTTCCTGCCATCCCCCTCCTCTCTCTACACCTTGGCTTTATATAGTCTTAAGTTTCAAGACAGACTGTCCATGAGTAACAGAGCAGAGTTAGAGAATACAGCCACAAGCACAATTCCAGTCTAGTGACTGAAACAGCTGAGGATGGATCCTCTTGGTTGGTGTGTCACAGCCTTCCAGCAGTGGGCTTCTCCTGCCCCTCTCTGAGCCCTAAATCTGTGATTAGACCACTCAGCAGAGCAGGTTTTACTGGGACTGGGTCCTATAATCAATAAAGCTAGTCACAGGCCCTGCCCTGGGGTCAGGAGGAAAGAGTCTTGTGACTAATAATCTCTAGACAACTGCACAGTTGGATTTTACAAGGTTAAGGGCCTGAGACAGAGCTGGGAGAAAGGAGAAAGCATAGTGGGAAGGGCCAAAAATAATGTGGTTTTTTTTTTTAAATACAAATGTGTTTTATCATTTTCTCTGATTTTCTGTAATTTTATGACAAACTTACTCTTTTTTGCATTTGTGTGTCTATGCATTTATGTATGTGTATTGACACGTATGTGGACACATGTAGAAGTCTGATACTGTCATGTTTTGATCCAGGTGTCCCCCACAAACAAATGAATCTGTTCTGATTGATCAATCCTCAGCTGATGGCAGTTTGGGTTTTACAACCTCCCTGGAGTTGTGTTGTTGGGGCGGACTTACGGGATTATAAACCAGTTTCCCCTTGCCAGTATTTGGCACACCTTCCTGCAGCTGTTTGCAGTGCTGTGGCGGAGGTGATGTCCACCCTTTGCTCATGCCATCATTTTCCCTTCCAGGATGGAGTCTCCCCTGTAAGCCTAATAAACCCATTCCTCCCAAGCCGCTTTTGCTTGGTTTTTTTCTGTGCAGCAACTAGAAAGCTGACCACAACAGATACCATGCAGCTCAGGTGCCTCAAGATCATAAAAATGTGAGATTCAGGTGTCAGCCTGGGCTATTTGCTAATCTGGAGCTCTGAGTTTCCTTCCCAACCCACTAGTTGCTGACAGAATTTATTGCCTTGAGATAGGGCCAAATTGCTTGTTTCTTTACTGGATTAAATCCAGGGTGTTCTTCATTGACTGGGGGGTGCCTGCTGATTCCTGCCTGCCATGCAGTTCTTGTCAAAACATAGCAGACTGGGCTGGGGAGATGGCTCAGCGGTTGAGGCACTTGCCTCTGGTGCCTAGGGCCCCGGACCCACATGGGCCGGATCCACAAGGTGGTGGCCTTGGTGCTCTCTCTCTCTCTCTCTCTCTCTCTCTCTCTCTCTCTCTCTCTCTCTCTCTCTCTCTCTCTCTCTCTCTCTCTGCTTGAAAATGAATAAATAAAATTAAAAAAAACCATAGCAGACTGTTCTCCCGTTCATTTGTCTCTTTCAATTTTCACTTAAGAAATACTTCTTAAGAAATACTTGAGCCTGTTGTAAAAGGCTCACCTGTCTATAATAGACCAGCCCAGGATAATCATTCTGTTGATTAACTTAATTGGTAAATTAATCTGAAAAATCTCCTTAGTTGTATCACATTTTGTAGTATAATCCCAGGAGTGATATCCATGCTGATCCTACATAAAGGGAGACTGTTCCACAGGTGCACACTTATGTGGGCAGGTAGTTTATTCTGCCTGTCATATCTCCATGTTCTGGATCTACAGATAACATAATGTAATGGGAACTGGGCCCAGCGAGTGAACACCCGGGGCTTCACCACTGCACTTCCCCCAGAGTTCATGTCTCAAAATGCCAAAGAATTGGACAATTTTGACAGAAAGCATTTTCTTATCACACATGTTTATTTTAGATTGGACTCAGTTCAGAGGACTTGGGAAAGAGGAGAAACAGCCCAACCGCCATGTCCAGCCACCAGTTTGGGTGGGGGAGGGCACATGGGAGAGCTTTTAACAGAATCTATGCTGTTCAGCTAAACAAGCAGGAAAAGGAAAGATCATGAGAAGGAAAGGTTCATGTGGAAGAGAAATCCAGCCCCTCACCACAACCATTAGGCTGTGGTGTGGGGCTGGGAGACCTTACCGGTCCCTAGAGACTCAGAGGTCCTTCTTCTAGGCCATGTGGGTGAGGAAGTGAGATGATTATCTGCTCTCTGAGTATTTCCTGCCCTAGGTGGGCAGGGAGACAGGTGGTTGGTTCACACCTGACCAATCAGTTTTAGCACCTAGGTTTGAGCTCTAGTTAGACACCTCCCACTCAAGGTGAGGGCATCTATGGAGTTTACCTGAAACTGTTGCAATAAGACCAATAGGGCTAGGGAGATGGACCACTAGATAAAGTGCTTTATAGCTGAGATTGGACCCCAGGAACCTATATAAAGCTGGACTCTGTATTCCAGTGGGTCTAGGGGAAGAAAGGACATGGGTCACAGGAGGTTTGCAGGTCTTCTGACCACCACACATATGCGCACACACTAAAAAAGCAGGATATATACATACATGTGAATAAATATACATATGTGCATGTATATAAATTCCAGTACTTTATTTTTCACAAATTTACAAATTCCAATCAATATTGTGCTGTGCAATATCACTGCTTGGATCTCTACATGAAATTAGTATATAAAGAATAATTTCTGAGCTTCTTGAAATTTTCTTCACCTGTGCCTTGACGTTTTTAAAAATTGGTTTCCAGCTGTCAATATTATCTAGTTTCATGTCTCTGAGGTGTCCTAGAGAAAATGATTTTTAAAGTCTATTAAAAACAATTGCAGTACATGAAGCAAGGTCTTGACCCCCAGACAAGGCACAGAGCCATCCCCACATGTTAGGCTCTTGGGTTAGGGTTGGTGATTACTTTCAGTTCAGTGTGAACCACAGTGGTTTTTGGCTGACAGGAACTGGTAGTCTTTGGAGAATGAAATTGTTTCACTAGGTTGTTCAGAACATAGGCAATAGCTTGAATATAACTTTCTCTTGTGATGCTATAGTTTCCTAATTAATTATTAAAATGTAAGTAAATGTTTACTTTGTCCAAAATTGCTTTTTAATTTGTAATGGTAGACAGATGATCAGAGGAAAAATGCAGCCAGTGGCCTAACACTGTTACTTAGGTTGCCTAGGGGCTGCATCTGGGTCCATAAAAATCTTTAATAAAATGCTTCCTTTTATACTATGCTCTTTTCTATCTTCTCCTGCACTGAATACATATGATAAAGTAATTAATTAGATGGGTTATTATCCTTATCTTAGGTGATTTTAATAAAAATGTATTTCAAGAAATGTTTCAAATCTAAATCCCATTATTGAGAGTTGCCTATTAAGCTAAAAATAGCTCATGTATGGTAATGATGATTAATGTTAATGAAGGCTTTCATTTGTTTTGAAATTTTCTTATGTTTTTAGATGGTCAAAAGCTATCTAGATTTAATTTTAACCTTCATTTTCTGGTTCAAATTTATTTTCTATTTCAGTGATATAGATGTTATTTTCATTGAGTATTTTTTAATTGAGAAGAACAGAGTAAAACATAAAGAGAGAGGGAGATGATTTTGGCTTACATATTTTAAAGTATAATACATTTATAAATCATAATATGATTTGTCATTCACATGAATATGTATCATATTCTTTAGACTGATTCAAAAGACAAATATAATTTCAAAGGCACATTTTACTTGACCCAAGATGGCTTGGATTTTTTGAGACATGTGCTATTTGTATTTATGGCAACCCTCCTTCTAAATCACTCCATCCATGTGAGCCTTTAGAAACTTCTGAAGAACTGACTCACAATGAGGAGCAATTAGGAATACTATCTGCTCATCCGAGAAGATCTCAGGAATAGCTCTCTTCACCAATGGTGAGACACATGCTGAATATTCCCCCGGCATACGCATGTTAGCAGAGGGGATATGGATTCATGTGGCAAGTGCTGTACGCTCAGTCTACCCACTGCACCAGGCTTCATGAGTGTGCATCACCTGTGTTGATTGGGAGCACACAGATGCTTAATGAGTGTGGGAACAGGGGATGGGCCATCTCTCCTTCCATTCTTTCCTGATTTGGTGTTAAAGGAGTGGACAGCGCCCTTGCCACATGGATGGATCCAGTGTGGCCACCGAGGAGGATATGCAGTGGATTGGGGACAGTGGGGAGGGAAATGGGAATATAAACACAATATTTACTCAATCAATGTATCTAATTTTGGGCAATAAAGATTTTTTTAAAGGAGTGTATATCTATCACCATCTTCAACCTCTTTGAGAAGAGGGTCAAAATCAAAATAGAAATCACTTCTTGTCTCAGAGTAACTTTGCTGGACAGTGCCTGTGCTTGGTCACTAAGATATGACTCTTAGATAGTTGAAAAATTTCCAGTCAATTTCACTAGATTTTCACATTGTTTAGCCAGAAGAATCTAGGTCTCCTTCTTCCTCTGAATCTGTCCAGACCTCCCTCCCCCTCCACAAGCAGGTGGCATTCGATCTCCCTATCTTTGTTTGAGACATTTTCCCCATCTGCCGTATTTTTTCTCTTTCCCTTCCACTGTGGAAACCTAACCTAGTTTCCAAAACTAAAATACAAGTAACAGCTCTTCAAGCACAGGATCTTGAAAGATCCTATTCTAAGTTAGTTTAACAATAAAAGACACAGAAAACTGAGGCAGAAGAATCAAAAGACCTCGCACAAAGGCTGCAAAATTAGTAAGTGAGAAAAAATAGTTGACAAAGAAATAAACTGGATATTCCCAGGCTGGGGCCACTGGTACAGGAGTTGAGGCATTCCAGGAATATCTGAGGGTGACCCATGACTCTTAAGATTCACATCCCCTGGGTAGAGATTTTAAGATGCTAATAAGACACCATGAAGGTATACTTAGAACTACATTAACAGAGCAGGCGGTTAAAGGGTTATGTTATATCACCCATGCAGAAAACCCATGGTGTGTTTTGCTCTTGGCATAACAAGGTCATTTGCCATTGCCAAGCCTTAGCTTTGCTCTCTCCGACTTCTGCCCTTAAAATTGTTTCTTTCTTAATAAATTCTCTGTTTTTGCTTGCTACTAACCATGTATTCAATTCCTCTTTGTCAATTCCTTATTCTGGGACATCAAATCCTGGAGCCTCTCTGGAGTTAAGCACACCAGACCCCAATACTTGCTGATATCATGACTTCTCTATTGGTAGTGATACGGATGTTGGGGAGGGTTAGAATTTAGATAACACCCAGCAAAAATTTCAATGCACCACAAGTTTAAAGAGTTCTTGTCTATACAGTTAATAAATTAAAATCATAGACAACAAGATAGTAATGTATAATGGGAGACTTTATTATTTAAGGGAACATTGGGAGTTACAGAATTCTCCAGCCACCCGTGTAGGGAGAAAATGTGGAGAGTTTAACAGAACTTATATTGTTTAGCTAAATAAGCAGAAACAGAAAAGATAATGGGGAGCTCCCATCATGAGAAGGCTGACCTTGAACTCGCTACCTTTCTAAGTCTCAGCTTAAACATCTGTAAAACAAAGGAGCTTGTTGTATAGGTGATATATTATTAGGCAAAAAAGATCTTTTCCTCATTTTCTTTTATATCTAACTATCCAGGGAGACAGTTTTCATTTCACAGAAGGGGAAAACAATAACTACATTAAACAACTTCGGTTACTTACAGTAACACAGCCAATAAGAAGCCTGGTAAAATGTCCAGTTCTGACCTTCTGCCTTCAAATACTCTCCTCACCTAATTTCACAATATAGGTACCTGCTTCTGCATACTGGGAAAAACAATGTGCATGCTTGCTCAAATTCCAAGTTCTGTGACTTTGCTATGTATTGCTATTTGTTATGTTTATTGACTTTTATGACCTTTTTATTTTTAGTACCATTTCTGGTATATTTCATGGTGAATACATAAAAGCCTAGCAAACATTTAGTAATCACTATAAAGATGCCAGTGCTTTACTAACACCAGGGTCACAGGCACTAACATTGCTGTGGACACAGAGTCCATTCTGATCCCTCATATCATCATGCTTCCTTTCTTTCCAAGTTCACTGCTATCCTGAATTTGAACACGATTGTTGTTATGAGTGATATAGCTTGCAGGATTATATTATTTTGTGTCTGATTTCTTCTGTTCAACATGGGTGGTGAGATTTATTCTTCTTGTTGAATATGGCTCTGTGTCATTGTATTTTTAATAGCATTTGATTGTATAAACATACCATTATTTATATCTCTATTTTATAGTTGATCAATATTCGGTATCATTATTCTTTTGGATTATGACAGAAAATGCTATTAGACTAGTACTACTGTAGCCATGATGGAATAATAGGATGGCATAATGAAACAACAATATTGGACATGATATATAACAGCTTTTCAAAAGACCTAAGGCCTCAGACAATGTAGGACAGTGACCCCTGAGAGATGGGGAATAAATGAGGTAGCAGATTCCTATAGATCAGAACCTGCAGAGTTTACATGTCGAGGTGAGATGAAAAGAGCTTACAATAGAGAATTGTGGAGAGAAGAGTGTTGCTTGAGAGAGAATGTGAGGACTCTCAGCATCCCTGCCAGATGTTCTGGAGACAGAAGAAGAACTCCTTGATCCTATTAAAGGAAACAAACCTGGGGCTGGGAATGGTGCCTGATCATTCCAGCCCAACTGGATTTTTAAAAATGTATTTAAGTAAATGGACAAAAGAGCACCATGCTATGTTCTTCCAGAAAGAAAATCCATTTTGAATGTTTGAAATATCTCAAATTTGGGTTTTAGTTCATCTGTGGTTACTTCCTTATGGTTCACTCTGTCTTCTATCAAATAATTTTACTTCTTCCTAAATTAATAATTGCCTATAGGGAAAACTTACCCCCTCCCAGATACTTAAGGGCTTTCAAAAATCACTTATGGTATAGTTAAACAATATTTTCATTTTTATTTTTAAAATTTTTTAATCTTTATTATCCATAATTAGATACACTAAATGAGCAAATAATGTGTTGGTGTCCCCAGTTCACCGATTTCCCTCCTTCTTGTCCCCAGTCAGCTGGGTATCCTCTTCCATGGGCAGTCTGGATCAGTCCATGGGGTGGGGGGTTATGGATAGCCTAGAAGTCAACCGGGTTCCACCTCCTTTGTATGTTGTTACTGAGGGGGGCATGTCTCTGGATATTCTCCTCCACCATGACTCTTTTAATCTTTCTGCCCCTCTCTTCTGCTCAGTTCCCTGAGTCATGGTAGATGACTATTAAGGCTGCTTTATTGTTGAGGTCTTAGGTGCCTCTGTACTTCTGCTTTAGGTTGTGTTGAAGATCGCTGGTGTCTGTCTCGCTGGCTTATCCTGTGTTGACCAATTGGCTGTGGTTATAGGTCTCTTGCTTATCCCACCACTCTCTGTGGGGTTCCATGTGGATCCTCCACAGTAGGTCTGGAGTGGCTCATCTGTTGTCAGGATGTCAGCTATTGGTCTGTGGCTTGTTGGTAGGGTTGGAAGAGCCACAGCTCTCTCTCTGCCTTCTGAAAAATACAACCAGAATCTCCATCAGAGAATGAGATCAGTATAGGTTAACTGAGATAGACATTTCTGAATTGGCTAGATTCTATTGTGAGTTTTTAAAAATATTTTATTTATTCATTTTCAAGGGGAGAGAGAGAGCACATCAGGGCCACCACTTTGTGGGTCTGGTTTATGTGGGTACTGGGGAATTGAACCCAGGGCCTTAGGCACTGGAGGCAAGTGCCTTAACTGATGAGCCATCTCTCCAGCTCGTGAGTAGCCTCTTTGTAAATCACTTGTAAAGTGAATTTCTCTTTGGGGGTCCCAAGATTTTTGTTCCCAGTGTATTTCATCCTGAATCCCCAATTCCAGTCAAGGGCTCCTTGTCACTGAGTGGATCACTTGGCCAAATTAAAAGCTGTTGATTACCTCCCCCAGGCTTTGGCTCCTCCATTGCACAAGTGCTTGTGTCTTGGTTCACTGTTCTCTCCCAGAAGGAAGTGTGTTCAGCCTACTCCTGGAAACAGACTGTGTTTCATATCAGTGGTCTCTGTTTACTCCAACTATAGTTGACCAGCTTCCCCTGACAGCTTATGCAGTGCCTTCCAGCACTGTAGTAACTACCATCTTGGGGCTGGTTATCATTCTGAACCTCGCAGGGTCTCTCAATGCTGATAGATGGCTTTCTGTGGTTTCTTCAGCAACAGGATCTTACCCTCAGGCCTGGGGTGGGCATTCAAGACCCTTGACAGATTCCTGTCTTGTTTTTGGAACCTCATGGGTCACTTTGTTCAACAGCTTCCTTTGGGGAAGGAGCCGGTGGCTGGGACCAGGAGTTGAAGGACTGATTGATTTTTCATGGGCTTAGACTCTCTCCCCTTCTATTCAGGACCCCTCTTGCCAGACGATGCCCACTTCTTGCTCAATAGGTTACAGTATGCAAGTAAGGATTTTATGATTTCGATTCATTACTGGTTTACCTTCACAGTTTATGTTACACAGACTCTCACTTCTCCTGACTTGTTTGCATGGGGTTTATGGTTAACCTGGTTAGAAACCACATATGAGGGAGAATATAGAGTTTGACTCTATGTTCTTTTGTGAGTTCACTAAGTAGGATCTGCTCCAAGTCAGACCATTTATCTCTAAATTTCATTATACCATTTTTCCTTTCTGTTGAGGAGAATTCCACTGAGTAAATGTAACACAACTCTGATATTCATTCATCCAGGGATGGGCATTTGGGCTGATTCCAATTCTTGGCTATTATGAATCATTTTTAGAAGCAAATACAAAAATAAATTTCATGGCTTTTAACTGTGTTAGTTGTTTTAAAAATCCTACTTTAATAACCCTATACCATATCTGGTAGCAGTTGTAATATTTTAGAAAACTGGAATACCCTTCTCAAACATTAAATAATGTATCCAATAATTTATAATTAGTAAAGTGTAGATTCACAATCTACACTTGAGCCAGCTGTATTCAAAGTCTGCCTTCTATCAGCAAAATGACAATTTCTCATTTAAGATGAAATGCAAATGCTTCAAGTATCATTTAAAACATTGTTGCATACCCAAAACCAAATTTTATAATTTCATTTTCAATAAAGGGTTACAATATAAAGGCAATCTATTCTGGCAGTTTAGGATATTATAACAAAGTGACATAGGAAAAAAACTAGCATAGACTAGCTAGCTTAACCCACAAACATTTATTTCTCCCAGTTCTTGGGACTAGATACCCCACATTCAAGACTCCTGAAGATCTCATTTTCCTGGCAAGTGTACTCTCTAGGTTTGTAGATAGCTGGATTCTTTCATCCTCACCAGAAGAGACAGTGCTGTCCCTCTGATTCTTTTAAAGGCACTGATCCCAAGCATAACCTAGCTAACTCCCAAAGACCTCATTCCCAATACCATCTAATTGGGCATTTGATTTCCACACACAAAGATTGGGGCAAACATTCAGTCCATAGGCCCTTCTTCATGATGATATTCTATTTAGTATTTATGCTAAAATTCATTTTAGAAAATTGATTAATATAGATTTCTGCCATTATGTAGAGGTAGATTGAAGACTTAATGGAAATATTTTTTACAAGCAATTTCAAATTTTGACTATCTTCATCACTTAGCTAGATAGGATTACTACAACAAAATACCTTAGTCTTGGTGGCTTAAAGAATAAGCACTTTTTTCTCACAGTTTTGGAAGCATTGGGTGTTTAAAATGTATGTTAGATTTGGTGGTGGTCATCTTTCTGGTTTTAAAATGTCTCCCTCTGATAGAGAGAAGAGAGCTTTAGTGTGCCATGTTTTAAAAGAGCATGAGCCTCATTCCTAAGGATTACACACCCAATTATCTTCCACATTCTGTCACCCTAGCAAGTAGGGTTTTATCAGTAGAGATTTGGGTGGATACAGTCAAATATGTGCTCCCATGCGAGTCTGCAGTTCAGAAAAAAAAAACTGCTTTGAGAGTGTTTTTAACCATGTTTTTTAAGCACTTGTCCTTTGGGTTGGACTAATCTACTTCCTAGATAATATCTTTGTGAGGTATTACATCTTTAAAAAAAACTGTAATTGAATGATTCTGCTGATATTCTTGCTAAATCCCTGAGAGGGATAGTTTTATTATCAACTGTGACATGCACTCCAATAAGAACTTCTCATAAAATTTGACTGAATATAAATAGTAGAGATTACACCACATATTCTTGGGCTACTTTCCTCTTGTTTTCAAGCCAGTGGTAGCAGGTTAGCATGCTGTCACATTAAAAATATACAGAATAAAATATGAAACACTGCCTGTGTTTGGATTTACAAATGGAATTAACACTACTAATAACATGTCCTTAAACTTTCCTTAAGGATCATTTTCTTTCCAAATCCTTACACTAACAGGCTGAACCTCCCGAGACAAGGGGATTGGCATCCTTTTTAAGCCAGGCTGTGTTTTGCTTCATGTCAATCACCTCAAACTTAGATAGCATTTTCATGTCCTTATATTTATTAAACTGCTGAGGGTGGGGGTGGCCAAAGGGATGAGAATTAGAACTCATGATATAAATGTCTCCATCATGTAGGAATCCACAAATTGTAATAGCCTCTACTTCTTCACCATGAGGGGTGAGGTGTACATGCCCAGGCCTCATCTCTACCTCTATGTAGGTGTTCCTGCTAGGTCCCCTTGGACTCATCTTAAAAGCAGAGGGAGGAACAAGACGGACTGTTTTCTGTCTAAAGGTGTCAAACATTCTACACACTATGAACTTCTGCCTTACTTATTATTTATCACTTTTATAATTCTTTTTTTAAGAAGAACCTCCAGTTTCCAAGGGTGTCTATAATTGACACTTTTCATAGTGTTTTGCCATACATAATGTACCTATTTGTTCTGAAGCTTAGTATGCAATATTTTATTTTCACCTAGACTCTGACATTTTGACAACATAAGTATTTAGGAGGTAATGATTCATTAAACAATAATAAAGCAAAACAGATACTCAACCAAAAAAAAAAAAGAGAAAAATGTAAGGAGCTATATAGCAACTGGTCTGAGCTCTCAATAAGAGAACAAAGAGAGAAGGGTGGGGTATGATAGATTCACACAGAAGAATTTGAGGATCTGGGGCTAGATAACAACTAAAAATATGCACACATATAAATTCTATTTCTAGATCTCAGTGACAAGAAAAGATCAAGAATTTTAAGATTTAGAATTCCGTGATGATTATTGGTCAAAGTGCTAGAACTTAATGGCTTCAAGGTACAGGCTCTTTTCTGTTTTATAAAATGTGATCTCCTAGGCAACTGTCTTTATTATATTCACAGTACTGAGTAATTTTAAGATATTTACACATGTAAAATCATGCTTTAAGATAGGTGCTTAAGAGTTTGTAATTTAAATTTATATCACATTTGTTAGGATCTAACCAAATGCTGGTCTCTGAACTAGTATGATCATGCTGTGTTGTCTTCAACTCTTGTATTTATTTTTTATGTTTTAAATTATAGAAAAATATACATAATACAACATTGGCCATAGCAGATTTTTTAAAGAACATTTCAGATTTTTTTAAAAGAACAATTCATTAAACATATCCACCATAGTCCACAATCTCCAGAACTCTTTTGAAGCCAGGTCTTTTAACCATCATTGGAAATGCAACTTCTTTAGGCTGTTTTATTTTAAACATTAACTTTCAAGGGCAAGCTCATTGTAAGAGGGTTAATGACTTCATCCATATCTGCCTCAAGATATAATATATATTTTAATATATTTCATATATGAACATGAAGTAGTATTTTGTTTAAGCTACTTTGTCAGTTTTAATTGCTGTGATGAATCACTGGAAGAAACAGTTCAGAGAGGAAGGGTCTATTTCAGCTCATAAGTTCAGAGGGTTCAGTTCATCATGATAGCCAGGGCGTGACAAAACACGCATCTCAGGGAGCAAAAAAGTAATGTGTGCATTCTGGCCTTTCTCCTTTCTTCCATTTCATTCCATCCAGAGCTGTGGAATGGTGTCTCTTATATTCATGGTGGCTCTTTCCTGCTTAGGTAACCCTCTCTGGATATGCCCTCTCAGCCAAGATCAGAGAAGTGCTCGACTAATCTACTGGATTCATTTCACTTGAGTCAAGTTGACAAGATTATCACGGGCACTGTTAAAGGAAAACCTTTAGATAAATTCAATTTAGATGAGTTTGAGGAAAGATCAATTCGTTAATGAGAAGAGGTTCAGAGAGCTCTGTTAGTGTGATCAGTGGCATTTGATAGAACGAATGTGAAAACAAAGTGAAAAGCAATTCAAGTAGCTGCAGCTAGGTTTATTTGGGTATGATCTGGTGGAAAGTCCCTACTTAGAAATGAGTAGGAGGTTCTAATTGGTTAAGCCTGCAGACTCATTTTAATGATGGCATTGAGCTTGTCTTTCTTTATGTAGGAGCCCAAAGTTCTAGAACTCTCACAGTTTAATAGCTGAGCAATATATGCTATTAAAAAATTAGTACAATATAATATTAATAATATGTGAAATTAAATATATTAGTGAAGTATTCTTTTAGAATGACTCATTCCAAATAAAGTTAGATGAGAACAAATCTTATGGGAAGGGACATGCTGATGACCAGCGTTTTCTGTTCCATCTTAAATAAGGTGTCTCTTCAGTCTCCAAGTCAGGCACATCCTTCCCTTGGCATGTTTAATGACCACAGGTAAGGTGTTGCTCTATCCTAGGCTGACATGGAATTCACTAGATAGCCTCAGGTGGCCTGGAACTCATGGTGATCATCCTACCCCTGCTTCCTGAATGCTGGGATTAAAGGTGTGCACCACCACACCCAGCTGACTACAGAAACTTGATATAGACTAGAAATGATGTTTTCCAACAATCAAGCTTATCTTTCCCAGATAAGCATCCTCATTCAATTTTTTGTTTTTTTTTTCTTTTCTCTTTACCAATTTTTAAAATTATTATTATTATTTTTTTTAATATTTTATTTATTCATTTTTCAAGCAGAGAGAGAGAGAGAAAGAGAGAGAGAGAGAGAGAGAGAGAGAGAGGGGAGAGAGAGAGAGACCTTGTGGGTCTGGCTTATGTGGGTCCTGGGGAACTGAACTGGGGGCCTTAGGCACTGGAGGCAAGTGCCTTAACCGCTGAGCCATCTCTCCAGCCCTAAAATTATTTTATCTTATTGCTCTTTTCCCCTAATTTTTTCATATGAAGGATATTTCTTAATTTTCATTTTTACATTCACTTCACTGTTCTTCCTCTTTCTTCCGTTGACATTCATTCTTTCACTCACTTTTGTATCATTTACACACACACA
>PVHP010017004.1:0-35102 GCA_004024765.1 Zapus hudsonius | reverse complement strand
GCTCCTTCCCAACACTTTGCTCCAAGAACCCATAATAGTCGCTGCACAAAGCTAGTGCTTTTCGAAGACTGGTTTGCGTGAAGTTAGTGAATAAATGAATGAATGATGAATGAATGAATGGGTGATGAACAGATAGGTCATGGTATGCTGCTCCCCCACAGGGCCAGGACTATCTTTGGGTTTCTCACTCCCCAAGGATTTCCCACCAGACAAATCACAGATAGGACATATTATGTCACCATACACATAAAAGCAATGATACAACTTTAAGCCTCTGTAAATATTTAAAAGTAATGAAATTATACTCCAAGTCTTATAAAGATGGTCATAAATTTCCAGTCTGTGTTGGTTATATGAGGGTTCTCCAATGTGATAAAAATGTACACATTGAACATTAGGAAAGCACTGCCCAGACCCATAAATTTGAAATAAAACTAGTATGAGCTGTGACAGGCATTAAACATTTCATTAACGCCCGCTTTGCTCGACTCCTTGGGATTTAAGAGATCTACTTTGGAATCATTTGGGGGAGGGAGGCTACACTGGGATCCAATACTGATGTGGGAATGTGTGTGAGGCCAGGAGCAGGATGGTGGTGGGGGGGGGGTTGATTCAGGTCCTGCTCGTGACCTTGGAAGGTCAGTTTGGAAAGCAGCCTGTCACTCTGCTTCTTCTTGTGGCAGCTGACACACAGGGTCTTTGCTGCTGTTCTTACATCAGCTCTGCCACTTGTTTGGGAAGTAAGTGTCCAGGAAGATGGGCAGAAAGTGCCCTTTCTTTTAGACTCTTGTAGCCTTCATACTAAACAGGAGTGTTTTTTGTTTTAATCTCAAAGGATCTAAGTCCAATTCAAACTGATTTATACCTACATGGGAAGTTATTGACCAGCAGTGGGGAAGTTTAGGGGCTTCAGGAGGGTCTAGGTCCAGAACCCTCGAGTTTCCATTATAGATCTCTGTCTTTTTCACCCCTGAGTCCTTCCGGCTGGCTTCATTCTCCCCACTGTGACAGAGATCTCCCCCATCGCTAGGCTGCAATCCCAATGATATTTAGGAACTAGGTAGCCTTCTTTTGCAGGTAGCTACTCGGGTGAAATTCGAAGGCAACTCCAGTTCCAGCCTGAACCTCTGGTTCTTCCTCCTCAGCCTCTCTCCCCCACTGGTGGGCTTTCTCTTGGTCTGTACTCTCCTCCCTGACCCATCAACCAATCACAGTCTCTCCACACACACACATTTGCCCCACCTCCCTGCCTGATTCACACGTAGGCTTGGACTACTTACTCTCCTCAGTCACAAAAACCTCATTCCAGAATGTTGGTCTCTTCACCCAGCGTCCAGGACACCTCCCTGTCTCTTTTTCTTTCAAGAAAACTTTGCTTGCTTGCCTTTATTAACTGTCCTCACTCTTCATTCATCACAACTGAGACAATGAACTTGATCCTGAAGGCCGGTAACTCCAACAGCTGAGCAAGGCCAGTGGAGAGGTCCCTTCTCCCCTGCGAGCATCCCAGCCACAGACTGACTGTGCTCAGTGGGCCTCCCTTCTGTCTGCACCTTCTGCTTTCCCATGCCCTTTGCCCTCTGGTTCCCAGGATCCCAGTGCCAAGATCTGACCCTTTCCTACCTCCTCTGCTGCTCATCTCCCTCCTCCCAGACCCTGGGTCAACTGTCTCGGGTCCTGTCCCCTCACTTCCTCACCTGATCTCATATGCACAGGCTTACAACCTCCAGTGTTACCTAGGTTTCCCAAAGACCTGGACCTCATTTATTAGACACCTACTGTATGCTGAGTGCTTTGATAAGCACATAAGTATCTCTGCTCGAATCCGCATCACAACCCAGAGAAATCAGTTACTATGCCCTCTTTACAGGTGGGGAGCTTGTCTTGTCCCAGGTCCCTTTGCCTGGGAGGGGGTGGGGGGTCGACACAGGTCTAGGATTCCACCTCTAAAGCCTGAAGTTCCTGATTCGCCTTAGCACCTCAGGCTGAGGTGCCTGAGACTTCATGGTTCCCTTTCCCCGTAAGAGGTCCAGGACTAAAGTTCTGGAAGTTTCCTAGCCTTCTCCTTTTGTCCACTGGATCCAAGCCAATACCTAGTCCTAGTGTCATTTTTTATGGTTTCCTCATCCTCAAAACCACGTCAAGTTTTATAACTGTGTTGTGAGTTGACACAGGCCTTGGAACCTCACCCCCCTGTACTTCTCTGAAGGAGGACATGGATGAACAGGGCATCTCAAAGCATGGGCTCTTTTTTTTTTTTCAGGGTACATTGTGAAACACTCTAGGAGACAGGCAGTTTCCTTGGCTAGGCAGACGTATCATGAAAAACGGACCTTTGATAGGTGGCTATATCCTAACCCAATATGGTGGAGGAAGTGACCACACTTCCTTCTTTCTGGTCCAAGCCTGCTGGCTTTCTGGGATCTACACAGTTCCAGATGCATCATGGACCAACCAGCACCTTCACCTTCATTCAAGTTGACCAATCATGGCCTTTGGATTGGCAGGTTTCCCTCACCTGATAAAAGTCCAGCTCCCACTGGAATCCCCTCCTCCCGGAAGAGTCAGTTCTCTCTGCTTTGTTTTTCCTCTTACTTTGAAATAAAGTTTATTCTTTTAAACCCTTTCCTGCCTTTTAATTCTTTAATTGGCGGAGAAAACGAGCCCAATACACCTAACTAGTTTCGATTGTTTTTATAAGTTATTTGTGATGGAAAATATAAAAGGTTTTTTATTGTGGAAATTTTCAAATATACACAAATAGAGAATGTTATAATAGTCCTCATGCAGTTTCAACTATTCACTTATTAGCATTTAATACTATAATATGTTCAATTATTAACATTTATTTGAATTGTGGTTTGCTGGTTTGGTTTTGATGTTTTTGGTTTATCTAGGTGCTGTCCCATTGTTCCATCTAAATTTTGGGGCTTCCTACAGAACAAATTTAAGAAAAATTTTAGACATCATGGTATTGATCTATAAAGACCTTAGTAAAAGCAAGAACTTTAGGCCAGGTGACTGACTGTCCCCATGGCTCAGGACTCAAGGGGTTTTCGGAGTGGGACCTTTATTTTCAAACGGAGATGAGTTGGTTTCTCTAGCTTGGGATGGGTCAGCCCAGGCTGACTGCGAATTCAGAGCTGTGTGGCCTTGGGAAAGATTCCAGGCCTTTCTGCTCTGCAGTTCCTCATCTGCAACCTGGAAATAACAGGCCTTGTACCCACAGGTGGTGTGAGGATTTCATGAACTACACTTAATGGCTGACTCGGGACTCATTAAGTCAGAGGCTTCATTGTCACCTGGCTATACCGCTGTCCCCTTGTACCTCAAGGCCCTAGGCTCTGCTGACTCTTCCAGGCAGGGACTCTGCTCACCCCTCTATGGATAGTTCAGATAACACACTGATTATACCCAGGCCCAGCGTGACAATCCATGAGCACACTGCACTTTAAAATACAGCTCTCCCTGGCCTATAAATTGGACCTACAACTTGCCCATGAGCCAAGCAGGTGTTTCATTCCTGATGCCTCATAGATTCTCTGAGTCCTCAGGTCAAGGTCTGGGACACATCTGTGAGGTGAACCTGCCCCTCTGCTGGAGTCCAGCCTTTGTCCCAGGTTCCCACTGACCCTTCCCAGCCACTCAGGACCCAAGGGCAAAGGGTTTGCACTCACTCAATGACCCTTAGGGAGCACCAGATGACTGCTGCCAATAAGGCACTGGTCCCCAGGGATAGAGCAATAAACTACAGAAGAAAGTCACTGTCCCCGTGGGGTTTACAGATTGATGAGGAAGAAGGAGGGAAAGAGGGAAGGAGGGAAGGAAGGAGAAGAAAGCATGGAAGGAAGGGAGAGAAAGGAAGGAGGGAAGGAGAAGAAAGGGAGGCTTAGGAAGGAAGGAAATACAGGGAAGGGAGTGAGGGAGGAAGGAGGGAAGAAACTTAGTGGGAAGCAGAGGGAACAGGGTGTGATCCCATAGCACCCCCAGATCCTGGTTTCCTTTAGGAGGCTCAGTTCCTGGGCTTTCAAGATGACTTCCCTTCTCAGGGTCCCTCATCACAAGCACACACAAAGCTGGCCTTATTAATTGATATAAACGATGTAACTTTTGCTTCTGCATCAGCTGGAGGAGGAAAATTAAGTGCTTTAGCCTGACATTGTTCAGGGAAAAGAGGAAATCACTTCACAAAGACAGAGAGAGAGAGAGAGAGAGAGAGAGAGAGAGAGAGAGAGAGAGAGAGAGAGAGAGAGAGAGAGCTTTGAAGATCTGGAGCCCCTTAGGGAAAGGGACAGAGGCGCCCTGGAGAGGGGACACTCCTGGGGTCAGTGCTGGGCAGAGGGAAGCCCACCAGGAGGTTGGAGCCCAGCAGCACTCTGTGTACATAGGGTTTCAGCAGGTCCTGTAGGGCTCAGCCAAGTTCATGGCTATCCCTGGCCTCTGGCTCAGACTGGCCTAAAGCCACCAGGACAGGAAACTCAGCCCAATAGTCTGAAACAAAGGGAGCCGACAGTCCATTAACCTCAGGTAGGGCTGCATCCTGGGTCCAGCCAGCTTTTCCTAGTCAGCAGCTGCTTGCTCTCTGTCCCTTGCTGGGCCAAGGACCCTACCAGGGTCACCATTCCAGGGGACACTTTCTCTTCTGGGTGCACTGTGGATGCTCAGGGTCCTCCTGATTGGGCCCACCTGCCTGTGCTTCTTCCTGACCCAAACCCTGGGGCCAAGGTGGTGGGATGTGCATAGGGCCTCAGCTGCCCCCTGGTACCTTAGAACAGGAGAGGTGGCTGGGTGCAGGTACAAGGGTTGCTAGCCAGGGTCTCACCCTAGTGGGGGCCCAACTTCCCTGGGTCCCTGTGGTCCTGAATGTGCCTGTTGGCAGGCTTGGTCTGTGCCTGTCACATGACACTGGTTATGGCCTTCCTCACCTAAGGCGTGTGACCCCAGGGTAGAGGACAGGGCTTCTCTAGGGTCAGGACACTGTTCCTGTCACCTGATTAGAAAATGCTCACTAGCTGTGATGCTGACAGATCCCATTTCCCTGCCTTCAGAAAGCTAGAACCTGCCCTGGGAGTGCATATTGGTTAGATTTTATGTATACCCATGCCAGAAGCAATTTAAGGGGATAGGACTTGTTTGGGCTCATGAATTCAGAGGAAACTCCATCATTTGTGGTGGGGAGTGTAGCAGAATCCCTAGTGTGTGGGAGACTCCTCCATTGTGACGGAAGCAGGATCCGGCTATGACACTCAAAGGCCTGCCCCCAGGGACCTACCTAGGCCAGTCATGCCCCCTAAGGTTACAGAATTAGGACAATGGTGGAACTGGGAAGATGGCTCAGTCATTAAAGGCACTTTGCTTGCAAAGCCTGCAGGCCCAGGTTCGATTAAGCATCTAGCATTTGTTTCAAGAGGAAGTGGCCTGGTGTACTGTCCCCCCACATGACATGTATATGTCACCCCAACACATGTGCAGATACATAAAAATATTTAAAATAGTTATAAAAAGGATAATGGGAGTATGACCCGGAAGTGGGACAGGGCAGGCTACAAGGACAAGTGGATCCAAAACCTCCCCAAAGAGGCGAAGGGCCTTTGAAGAAAAATGGAAGGAGGTGAGAGATGTGGATATTTGGGGAAGAGAATTCCTAAGGGAAGAGAAGGGAGGTACAAAGGCCCTGAAGTGACAGTTTTTTCCAGGTCAGGGGTTGGGCCCAGTGGATCAGGGCCTCGTGGGCCACTGCTGCAGGTCTTGAGCTGGGCTGGGACAGGAGGTGGCACACCCTATAGGTGGTATCAGGACATATGTCCTGCTTGCCTGGCACTCACTTTCAGACCAGCCCTGGAGAGGCTCAAGAATGTCATATGCGCTTTCATCGTCCTCCTCTTGGAGTCCACTCAGCCCCTACTCTCTGCAGGAAGCGGCAGCTGGACAGGGTCTGTGTGACCTGAGGACAGAGGGGCTGTGAGGTGAAGTCCATGGGGCTCAGGAGAGGGGGCTCACACAGCCCTGGTTCTGAACTACAGCGGACATCAGAAGACAGAGAATCCATGAAGCAGCCGCCCCTTCCAGAGCTCTGCCTGGGCCAGCCATCCAGATGACCTGGGAGAATTCTGGGCTCTGTTGGTCAGCATTCTCTGGCTGCAAGTGACAGAAACCGAGTTCTCACAGATACATGATGAGTGAGGTGTACTGGCTCCTATGAGTCAGGGTTAGTGTTCAAGCCTAGCTGAATGCAGGGGTGCCAACACCTGAACCATGGCTGTTTTTCTGTCACCCACTTCCCTTCACTCTCAGCCAGATGGTCTGTAGGAGGTGACTCGATGACCACCAATAGTTCAATCTGTCTGAGTCTCGGTGTATCAAACCTAAGGACCTGTCTCAGATATAGCTGTCCTGAGGCTCATCTGAGAATCACCCAGGAAGTGCTCAGAAGAATTCCTGGCACACAGTAGTCACTGAACCAACATGAGCTGTGATCATGCAGTCCACACATGTGTTCACACACACACACACACACACACACACACACGTTCGCCTACATGCATGCACCCAGAGTGTGAACCACTCACACAGAAATGCGTGTTCACATAGGTACAAGCAGATTGAGTGACAAGGGACAGTGAATGACAATAATGGTAATAAATATTGGTTGGGACCAGGGCTGTAGCTTGGTTGGTAGAGTGTTGGGTTCAATTCCCAGAACCACTTAGGCAGTATATTGTGGTGCTTGCATGTTATCCCAACATATGGGAGGTAGAATCAGGAAGACCAGAAGTTCAAGGTTGTCCTCAGCTACTTTGGTGGTTTGAGTGAGGTATCTCCCATAGCCTCATGTGTTTGGAATACTTGGCTCCCAGCTAGTGGCGGTTTGGGAGGTCAAGTCTTGGTGAAGGAGGTGTGTTATTGAGGCAGGTTGGGGTGTTACAGCCAGGTCCCCCTTGACAGAAGTAACTCACTTTTGCTGCTCCCTCCCAGCTGCTGTGACAAGATGTGATGTTCAGCCATGATTTCCCCACCATGAAGAGACTTCCCCTCGAGACTGCAAGCCTGAAAGAAACCCTTTCCTCCATCAGCTGCTGTGGTTGGGTACTTTGTCCCAGCATCCAGAAGGTGACTGCAATGGCTGCTTAATGTGTTGAAGGTTAGCCTGGGCTACATGAGACTATCTCCGCAGCAATGTCAAATTGGCTTTTCTTTTTGCTTTTCTGTTTGGAGCTTCTGTTTTCTCGCCCATCACTTACCCTTGCTCTCCACTCTGCCTTGACACTTGCTTGTAAGTGATGTTTCCAGGTTAGATTGACCTCATCCCTGTGGGAAGTTTTGACCCATGGAGAATCCAGGCCCAGTGCTGAGAACATTTCCTTACTCTTTGTTGGTCTCTGAGGTGACTTCACCCAAAGGGTGATCTTCCTCTGGGGCAACAGTGAGGACCTTTAGCTGCCTGGGACTGACAGTCCCCTAGGTCAGTCACCCCAACAGATGACCACTCTGTCCCCCTGTGGGTGAAAAACCCTGGGTCCAGCTAGGCCCAGAGTATACATGTGCAGCCCCAACTAAATCAGAGTCAGAGGAATGGGACACTCTAATTGGTTAGATCCTGATTTCATGGTACTTTGAACCCACCTTGGACCCAGAACACTTTCACCGCTAAGAAGGTTGCTTAGCAACCAGCTCCTTTCTCCCATCTGTCATCTGGGCTTGTGAAGATCACGGGTCCTAAATATTGCCCTGGAAGGTTCTGGGTCCTCCAGGGCAGCTCTGTGAAGTGCCAGATGGGAGCATGATTAGAACAGAATGGCTGAAACTCAGCAGACCTTGGGTTCGAGTTCTAACTGGTACATGACTCAGCGTCCTCCTCTATGAAGGGGGTCAGTGATGTTAGGCACCTCAATGGCTGTGGAGAACATGATTAGAAGAGAATCGTGTTGCACCTGCCCAGGAGCTCAGCTAACGGGGGCTGGGGAGATGGCTCAGGTGGTAAGAGTGTTTTCTGCACGAGCACGAAGGCTCCAGAACCCTTGTAAACAGCCACACACATCTGTAACCCCAATCCTTCGGAGAGCAGAGACCAGAGAAATTCTGGGCTGCATGAAAATGACAAGCTCTGGAATCACTCTACAGATGAGCGATGTGGGAGAGACACCAGACACCCTCCCCTGGCCTGGGCATGTGACACATGCGTCTGCACACATGTGCATACACGTCTCACACGTCTCTCTCACACACACACACATGCAAAAAAAAAAAAAAACAGGAAAGAACCAGTTAATGTCAGTGAAGCCAGCCAGCTGCCCTAAAGTCAGGGCAGAGAATGGTTTCCTTTGCCCTATTTCTCCATAAAGACTGTTTCAGGGAAGTAGTGCTGTGCTTGGCTCTGTTGGTCACTTTCTTCACCTCTATGATGGACCACCTGACCCGACGTGAGGTAGGGAGGGAGGGAGAGAGGGAGAGAAGGAGGGAGGGAGGGTTTATTCTGGCTCATGAGAGGGACCAGCTCATCATGGCTGGGGAAGGCACTGCTGAGCTCATGGTGTGGGAATGTGTGGCTGGGACTCCTCACACGCTGGTGACCCACTGACCCATGAGCATGTGCTTGTGACACACCAGGGCCTCCAGCTGCTGCAAACGAACTCCAGATGCATGTGCCACTTTGTGCTTCTGGCTTTAAGTGGGCACTGGGGACTCAAACTAGGTCATTAGGCTTTTCAAGTAAGCACCTTAACCACTGAGCAATCTCTCTAGCCCTCTCTTCCTCTCTCTCTTGGCTTTTTTCAAGGTAGGGTCTCTCCTTAGCCCAGGCTGACCTGGACTATGTAGTCTCAGGGTGACCTCAAACTCATGGCAATCCTCTTACCTCTGCCTCCCGAGTACTGGGATTAAAAGCATGTGCCATCATTCCAGGCTCCTCTAACTATACTCTTAATGGTTTCTTTAATTGTCAGCAGGTTCTATAATGTAGAACTCATTCCTCTTGGGGACAGTGACCTGCTTCATTGGGACAGCTACTAAGGGGGATTTATCATCAATGTCTCTTACACAGATACAGGGTCCAAGTTCCCATTGCCCACCCTACCCAGGCACTGGCTCAGGTGGGAGGTCAGAGCCTGGAGGCTTTGCCCCAAAGGGAAAAGAAGCCATTCAAACAGTTGCAGTAAAGCCTGCTGAGCCAACCAGACTGTTTTCCTCCAACATAGACCTGAGGAGGCGCAGAGAAAAACCACCCAACTTCTCTCCATGACTCAACCTTCCCACTGCCATGAGCCGGGACTGAGGTCACCCTCATACCTCTCTGTGACTGGTGGGTCAGGGTAGGGGGCGGGGGTGAATAACCCAGCCTCTGCCCTGCTGAACTTAAAAGTCAGATGGTCAAAGTGCCCGGCAGGCCAGGAAGTCAGCATTTCCCACGCACACGTCACTCATGACACCCTCCCACCCACGACTACTGCTCTGGGCTGCCTGGTGCCTATGGTCTGTTTAATGTTTTTCTTTAATGGACTCTCAGTAAAGATGGTGCTCAGCCTGCGTAGTTCCCACTGGTTGTGTGGTCATGGGGCTCACACCCTTGCTTCCTGGTTTTTTTTTTTTTGTAATGTAGATTAAAATAAATACATCAGGGAGAAAGAGCATCCTCACTGTGTGGTTGGAGGCCACATGGGCTGGAGGCTCCGAGGCAGCTAGGGGCCTGGGGCTTCTGTCTCTGCATCCCATTCTGGCTGTCTTGACCCAGGGACTTCTCAGGTTCATTCCACTTCTGTATTCCAGTGACTGGCTCAGAGGTAGCCCATGTGGACAAGAGAGAAATACTCTGGCTCCAGTGAGGATAAAGGGTGAATCGGTTAGAGGGAGGCTGGAAGTTACTGCAAGTGCTGCATACCATCCCCCTGGGCCAGCGATTGCTCAGGAGAAGATGTGTAACCAGGGCCCAATGCAATGCATGATGCCGGGCACTTTTGAGTTTCTGTTCAACGGGGAATTATATTTTATCATAAGCATGTCTCTATTTAGATTTGGAACTTTATACATGTTAATTTGATAATATGGCAAGGCTACAAGTAAAATGGAACCCACTGTGAACCCAAAAGACGTCAGTGTGGGGGTGGGGACAGGAGATGTGGCTAGGTTCCATGATGAAGTTTGCTCCCTGCTGCAACGACAGCCATTTCTTTCTGCCCTGTGTCAAGAGTTGATCTCTGGAACTATGCAACCCTCCTGAGACCACTCGGCAGAAGCTTGAAGATGGTTCGAGGACCACAGAGCACAAGGTCAGAATGACATCACTGTATTCGTGGGCTCTACCCTCCTCTGGACTTTCCCTTATTCGGTGCGTCTCATTTGTGGCTGTACAGTAGTAACACTTGGGGAGATTTAAAACATGCCAACACTCAGGCTTTTGTCAGTATCCTCACAGCTAGTCAACAGGGAGGAGGCTTCTAGCTCAGCTGTAGTTTGATTTTTCAGTGACCTGCAGCCCAAGCATGGGATGTCATCAGCAATAAGGTCTTATGCCCATGGTTTCTAAAGAATATCTGGTGATAGCAGTGTCTGCCCCTTGCTGCTCAAATTGAAGTCAGGGACCAGAAGCATGGCTTTGCCTGGAGGCACATGTCAGAGATGTCTTTTCAGGTCGCATGGAGTAGAAGCTGCTTTTAGCAAGGCACCCAGGGGATGAGTGTGCGCATCAAAGTTTGAGAGGCAGCTGGAGCCCCTGTAGTGACGCTACCTTACAGTGAAACAAACTCTGGTTCATGCCAGGTGGTCAGCACTCAGTCAGTCCAGGGTCCTTTTCCTGAGTTGGCCAGAGCAGAACCCCTCCTGAACTGAGTTTGTGAGGGAATACCTTCCTTGACCTTTCAGGCAAGCGTCTCCCCTCCTTGGGTCCAGTCACTCTGAGGTCCTGGCTGGGAGATAATGAGAAAGACTCCAGGTACCTTCCTGTTCCTGACCCACTGTGGGCCCTGCCTGTGGTCCCAGGGGATGGTCCTGCCCACCAGCCCATGGGATGTTGTGGATCTTGTTGATGGAAAGCAGAAAGCATGAAGAGGAAGCTGTGTGTCAGAGATGGACACCAGGGGCAGCATGAGTAATTGCAGGTCTCATCCAAAGATCACAAGGAATCCCGGGCCAGTGATCTCTGGGTGGGGAGTTCCTTGCTTCTGAGAGTGATGGTCTAAGAATGGATAATGTCCATTGCTGGACAGGATGGGACACTACTGTCCCCACCCAGCAGCTGGAGCCAGCTCCTGATGAAGTCTCAGCTTTTAACCAATTCCAGGCTGACAGGGGGAAACCTGTCCTGACTGGAAGGTGAGTGGATCCCCAGTGTCTGTGGGTACTCTCGATGCTGTTGACTGTGCCCATGCGTTAGCTAGGCCCTCTGGATCACAGATTGTGGGTTATGTTCTGGGCAGACACAGGCTCCGGAGGACATGGGCACACATGTTCTCATGCCCTAGTGCAGCTGTGGGGTGTGATCTTCCTACTCTCCTCACTTTTTATAGTTAACTTATCACTCAACTCACAAGCATGTTATTAGCATTTCAGGAAGTAAAAGGTAGTTTTTTTTTTAAAGACCAAAATAAAATAACAAATGCCTAAAATGTAAACCTCACACCCACCTCCTCAGCTCTGACAGGCACACAGCAAGGCTTGGGGACAAAGGATCCCTCATAGGCAAATGCCCAGCATGTCATTAGCCAAACCACCATGGAAGCACTAGACCACGTGTGACAGCTCCCTTAATGGTGGTTGTGGTTTGCCTGATGTAGGACAGAAAACAGTGAGACCCCCAACCCCTTTCTGCCTTCAATTGACACTCATTTGAGGACCCCCTTCACCACTAATGGCAAGATCTGTGGTCCGGGGACATCCCTCATGAAAGCCTGTATCAATTGCTCTCTGTTGCCTCCAGAGACTAGGCTCCTGAGCAGCTTTGAGGGAGGCTTTGTAGGAAAGAGGTGGGAGACAGATGAAGGGGGGATTTATTCTGACAGACACAGAGAGCAAATGACCTGATTCAAAACATAGGCTGAATGTTAGGAGAAAACTGACCGCCAGAGAGGAAAGGAGCCATCCAAGGTCACAGGACACCAGGAGAAGTGTGTGTCTGTGTGGTGGGTGCGTGATAGTTACTAGCTAAAATGGAATTCAGAATTCTCAGTTAAATGTGAACTTTGGATAAATAATAAATTAATTTTTTAGTATAATTCTGTTCCAAGCAATATTTAGTACATGTTTATGTAAAGATGTATTCACTGTTGATCTGAAATTCAATTTTTTTTCTAAACCGAGCAAATCTGGTATATACTTGTTTAGGGCAAAAAAAAAAAAAAGGATTTGAAAATGAACGTGTTACCACATTTTACCTTTCTTTCAGGTCTTAACTCTATGAGGCCTTGCTTCCCCAAACTAGGCTATACACAGTGTTCCAGGCCATTCCCTGTCCCTGTGAAGGAAACAATTACAGAGGCACAGCCAGCTCGGCTCCTAAGGTGAGGGGGACTGGGCTGGAAGAGAGGCTGTCACTTGTCACTTGGTTTTTCTCTTCATTGTTGGAAGACCTGATGACATCTGTGTTTGCTCCTGACCCTTCCTCTGGGAGGAGGGGTGGATCTGGCTTCTGAGTGAGGACATGCGTGTGCACAAGCCACACAGGTACACATGTGGTGACTACATGCTTCACACAGTGTGATGGTTTCTACTGACTGTGAGCTTGGCAGGACTTAGAACTGTCCAGGAAAGCAGACTAGACATACCTATGGGGGATTACCTAGACTGGCTTTACTGAGGTGGAAAGACCCACTGTAACTATGGCCAGTACCATTGCATGGGCTGGCGTCCTGGCTGAGTAACAAGAGGGCTGCCTGGGCACCAACATTCATGGCTCTCTGCTTCCTCACTGTGGTCCGGGCATCACCAGCTACTCCAAGCTCCCGCCACTGTGCCTTCCCCACTGTGATGGACTGTGACCTTGAGTTGGAAGCTGAAATAAACTCTTCCTTCCTTAACTCACTTCTTGTCAGGCAATTCATATGGGGGACTCACAAGCTAAGACACCCCAGACTTCCAGGGTCTGGACCCATGTTCCCATAATTCTCAGTAATCACCACAGTCCTTAGCCTGATCCCCAGGTCTAGAGACTAGTGAGTCCTTATGGGAACTCAATGTCTGCTGTAGTTGGAGTCTCAGGACTCTTCTGTCCTTAGCTTGGGAAGTCACCTGACTCAGGCCTTGTGGAGGGGGAACTCCTCAGCAGAGTCCATGAGACCCTCAGGACCACCTGAGACTCCAGCCCCTGTTGCCTCCATGGAGCCATTTGGAACATCTGAGGATCAACACTTTTTGTGATCGCCATGGCTGGACTATCAGCCTTTTGGCTCTTCACCCCACCCCACCTCTGCCCCACCATTGCTGTACTCACAGGGACCTTTACTTCTGACACACAGAAAGCCATTTTATCCCTTGTGAGTCTTTCTCAATAGTGCTTTGGGGAGAGGCCAGACTCATGCTCCGTGGTAAGAAGAATGACTTCTCCGTGCGAGTCCTCATATCCATTTTGGCTTGGTCACTTTCTGGCTGGCTTTGGGCTGGAGCTTGGAGCAGATGGGATTTTATGAGGTTGTGAAAGTCAAGTTTTTAATGTTTCCATTAAATCACTGTGGAAAGGAGACATTAGAAGAAGGGAAAGGGGCAGGTTAGGCTAGCACAGGAGGTGGCAGGAGGCCCTGGAGTCCAGGGGTACAGACTGGGGTAAGTGGCTTTAATAGCTCACAATTTTGGGCCCAAATTCAGTTCCATGAGTAGAAGACATGGCATCTGCCCTAGAGGGTGTGGGGTAGACTTCTCAGGCTTCGAGGGGACAGTTTTCCACAGACTTGATGACAGTATTAGGGCACCATTTTACATCACACAGTCTGTGGCTAATTCCGTTTGAATTTTCATTTAAATCCAAGCTGTCTTGTTGGTGGAATGCAATTCCATTAGGGAAAAACTGTTTATACATCTTGAGATATTATGAGTATGAAAAACAACAACATAAACCACCATTAAGTCAGAAGCACTTTAATTGTATTTCCTGCAGCCTCCCTGGGCCAGTGTGCTGGCATCGATGTGATTTACTTCAGCAAAACACAGCTAATCTTTGAGGCACGGAGCACATTTCCTCTTAATTACAAATAATTGGACAGTGCAATTCATATTCATGCCCAGTGCCTGGAAGGGCACGTTCAAGAATAAAGGGTTAGATGAGAGGCAGGAAAAACTACAAGTAGGCATGAAAGTCAACTCTGGAGACTAAGGTCTGTCACACGGAGAGAGAAACAAGGTATTGTAATCCTGAGCAGTGACGGTGAGGGATGCCTCCAGTTCTAGAGACAGCAGCAAAGACCCCACTACCCCACGGGCTGAGCGCTGATCCCACAATGTCACTTCAGGACAGGGAGCTAGGCTCTCCCATAGCTGCCTGGGAAGACACACTGGTCAGGGGCCCTGGAGGTAATACCTAGGGAAGGGCATCCCAGGGAGAGTGACCAGGGCATGCGCAGCAGCCTTGGTCTAAGGTGAGAGGCTTATCCACTCATTTACTGGACATGTGTGAGGTTGAGAACCAGGCTGCAGAGCACTGGGGAGGGTGTGATCCTCCTATAGCTAGAGTGCAGAGCACCCAGCTCCATTTGAGCTTCACATAAACAATGGTCTAATTTTGGCATCAATACATGTATGTTTCCACTGACTTTGGCTAACTTGGCCTCAATTTCCAAGCCTAGTGGCTTCTTGATATCGTTTCCCTGGTCTGTGACCACTCTTGTCCTTGGAACAGCCCGTGTCCCTGTGGTTCACAGGGTTTCCTCTATATCCTGTCAGGAGGGTATTTTCTTCATCCTGATGCTGGTAATCCTCCTGCGCTCACTTCCAGGCCAGCAGCTCTGTGCTGGACCACCTCGTCACTGCCCAGAGCCTATGAGAAGGGCCTCTGCTTCCCCCTCTACAGAAGAGGTATCTGAGGGTCAGGTCATTTAGGTCAGTGGGAACTAGGGCTTTTGAGTGCTGTCCCACCTGGGACCCACACTCCCAACCACTACTTCCACTGCTCAAGAGGTTGTGTGTGGGGATGTAGCTGAGTGGGGAGAGTCTTGCTTAGCATGTAGGCAGCTTTGGGTTCGATACCCAGCACTGCATACACTGGGTGTGGTGGTGCTCATCTGTAATTCCAGCTCTTGGAGGAGAGGGCAGGAGGATCAGAAGTTCAGTGTCAATCCTCAGCTACGTAGCAAAGTTGAGTCAGGCCGGGCTACACGAGACCTGGTTAAAAAAAAATCAGTGAATCACTTCAATTTCTCTTTATCTTTTTTTTTTTTTTGGCCTCATTCTTCCCTGTATATCTTTTGTCTGCTCTCTCCAGCTTTATTTACACACACACACACACACACACACACACTGCCTGTGGTAAAGAAATATTTTGGTTATCTTTATTTTGGCAAGTGCTTCCTCATCCTCTCCCAGGAACAGCCAAGCGAAGAATTAATTTAGATTTGTGCAATGTTGGGCCTCCCCTTAAATGACTGCTACTATCTCTTGGAAGCCCTGGTGACTTGGTTTAATGATCTTGCTCCTTGTATCCTTGAAAAATGCCTCTTGTGCCTCTGGCTCGGTGTCTTAATTCTGTTGGCAGCTCTGGGGTTCCTTATCATTGCCACCCTCCAACCCCCCCCTACCCACAGCCTCTCCATTCTGCCTGCCCCCACCTCCCATCTGTCATCTGTCTGCATTGCTTTGTCCATCCCCCATTTTCCATGTTTTCTATTTCCATGTTTTCTACTTCCATGAAAAACCTTGTTTTCCTGTGTATTGCATTTTTACACTGACAGGAGACCTTGATCATTGCGGTATTATCGGAAACCGCTGCTTGGGGTTTTCTGTGGGGAACAGGGCAGGACTGGGGACTCAGGGCAGCTAGGGAAATGGAGACAGTCATTGAATTCACCAAGGAGGATGGAGAGGGAAGGGTTGTTATCCCTTGAGTGTGACAGGAGGTAAGAATTACATACAACCCCTCAGCAGGCTTGTAAATAGGAAGGGAAGAAGGTGTTTAAATCCCTCCACAGCAAGCTGGAAGCACTGAACAATTACATGCCAGTAAGTTATGGAAATATTCCTCTCCAACCCCCACACTTTTTATTTATTTATTCACTTAGAGACAGGGTCTTTGTATCCCAGTAAGCTTCATAGCCAAGAATGACCTTGAACTTCTGATCTTCCTGCTGGGATTACAAGCGTGGATCACCATGTCTGGCTTTGTGTGGTGCTGGAGATTGAACTCAGGGCCTCGTGCATGCTGGGCAAGCATTCTACCAACCGAGCCATGCATGCACTCTTATGTGAGATTTCCATTTGGTTTCCTGTGTCCTTGGCCTCTGCATCTCCATGTCTGCATGAAGTGACCCAGCAGCAGCACTGGGCAGAGCTCACAGGGATCCCAGGACAGGGCCCTCAGGAGGCCCCCTTCCATCGGGCTGGGGAGAAGCTCTGGGGTGGGGAGTGGAGAACTTGGAAGGGGGTGGTACATGCCCGTGCCTTGGAGTCATCCACACCAGGAGCAGGAGTGCTGGTGGGTGCTGGGTGTTGTTCATTCTTGCCAAGCACTTGGAAGCAAGAGGGAAGAAGACACACACCATCCTGTCCCAGGGAGCTCACAGGGAGGGTGGTGACTGCATTTATCATGCGTTCTGTTGATTCAGAAAGCATTTGCAATTTTCACACTTTGAAGCCATAACATATTTCTTGAGTGATGCTGTATTGGGTTCAGTTGTCACTGATTTTCCTTTCTCAGCATAAGAGAGAGAGAGAGAGAGAGAGAGAGAGAGAGAGAGAGAGAGAGAGAGAGAGGAGAGAGAGAGAGAGAGACAGAGAGAGAGAATATGGATGCATCGGGGCCTTCTGCCACTGCAAACAAACTCTAGATGCATGATCCATTTTGTGTATCTGGTTTTATGTGGGCACTGGGGAATCAAATTCTGGCCATCAGGCTTTGCAAGCAGGCATCTTTAACCACTGAACCATCTACCTAGCCCAAATAATGGTCATCTTATAGTTCAGCAATTAAAAAAATTTTTTCCCTTTGCAACCTTTTAAAAATTGTTATCCCAATTATATATAGCAGTATGAATATCAAACATTTACCAATTATAAATCATAAATTTATTTTAAAATAATGCTAGGGAGTGCATATCATTATAGCATTTATTAAAGATGAAAGCCGTTCTGTAAACGAATGGAATGACTAGCTTGTTCATCTAGCATAATACAATTCAAAGATAAACTAATTTGATACCAATATGCTGAGGCATGATGGTAGGGAAACATCAAAAGTCTTGGCTGTACATAATTAAATTTTTATGTTTGTTTAAGAGCCGACCGTTCTGTAAGCAGAGCAAGAACATTACAGTTCATAGCATAGAATAGTCTCAAATGTGAGCTGCAGTGTTTCATGCAACGTTTGTTGGTGAGCAAAGTGTGCCTGTTGTGTGTTCAGAACCAAGGCTGTCGTGAAGTCACGTGGTACAACAGGGGTTAATGCTGCCAAAAACACCCTGGATTCATGACATTAAGATTTGGTTTTGAGCATTTAGAAACTTGTTACGGTTCTAAATTTTTCATAACCCCCATGTTCAGTTATGCAACCCCATGCGAGCTTCAACCCACAGTTTAAGCTTTGTTACAGCTGAATTCATCCTGTATTGGATGAACTTCCCCGATACCTCAGGTGGTAATAACTGTTGGCAAGAGAAAAAAAATACAGCTAGTCCCCTTTGTCACAGAAGATACAATCCTAGACCATCAGAAGATGCCTGAAACTGACCGATACCAAACTTAATACTTACAATAAACTTTATTTTAGAAATTGGTCACAGCAAGAGATTAGCTACAGTAGCGAATAATAAAATAAGAACAATTATAACAATACGTTGTAGTAAAATTGCCAGCATTGCTGGCGCTTTGGGATTATTGGGCAAAATAAGGGGCACTTGAGCACCAGAGTGGATTGGTTACTTTGTCGCTGAGACAAAATACGTGACAATGGCAGCTGAGGCAGCCTGGGGTGGGCAGTCCAGACCCTTTCCATATGGAAGACAGGGAATATTTAGGGTCACAGTTTGAGGGTATAGTCCATCATGGCAAGAGAATGCTTGATGTACAGCATTGGTACCAGCCACAGACGTGTGATGGGAAATCAGTGTCTACAAACCCAAAGACTGAGTGTGGCTGGGGAAGAGGTCTCTCATACACAGAGATGGAGCCTGTGTGGTAGAATGAGCTAAGCATGCGGTCTAGCACCTGCTGGCTGGGCACAGTCATGATGCCTGTATCACAGCTGTGTTAGTTCAAAGAGAAAGTAAGGTTATACTGTGAGGAATTGCCAGGGTGTATCTGTCCAGGTGAGCAGATGCTTGTCGAGGTGAGCAAGTATGTGAGTAGGTATATTCTCCAATGAGCGTGTGTCCACCCAGATGAGCAGGTGTTTGTCTAGGTGTATCCTGAGAAGGGAGGTCAGCAGGCTGTCTAGTAGGAGCTTACATATGAGCTGGGCTGAGAGGGAAGGGGAGCAACAGGAAGAAAGTTCATGAGGAGACAGCAAGACCTGCACAGGTGCAGACAGCAAGGCCAGAGGGACTTGATTTGGGACAACATCCAGGAAGATGACCAGTCTAGAGTCATTTATATCCATTAGAGTCCTCCGGCTGCAGGTGACAGACTCCTAGCTCAATCTAAACGGAGATGTAGTGGATGGTTTCCTGGGGTGTTTTCAGGCACAGGGGAAGCTGGGACCAGGAGTAGAGAGTCCAGGACACCCTGGGAGGTCCAGCAGCAGGGACTGACTACATAGTTGGCAGGGTGGACACAGCCTCTGGGGTCCATGGTCCCAATAGTCTTTGTGCCTTACGGGACAGGACCCAAGAGCCATTGCGACCTCCTGGTGTCACACAGGAACAGCTGAAGTCCACTGGCTTATTTGGTGTGTCCAAGTCATGAGGCCTGCAGGTGGCAGACGAAGGTGCATCCAAATTCACAAGCTCTTGACATGTGACTTTTCTACTGTGGCTGAACTCCCAACCCCAGACAGCCACAAGCAACCTTGGCCAATGTCAACATTCATACACACGACTTCTAAGAGTATGAAAATTTTCTTTTAAATAAGTTTGCTTTTAAAAAACCCTTTTAATTCATGTTAGGCAAGAGCGTCCATGAAATCACGATTTGATGTGCTACTTTGTTTTCTAGCGCATATCAAATAATGTCACACAATTAAAACAGACAGTGGCCATGTCTCAAGAGCCTCCAAACATCTTTGTGGACCTTACTGAAGTTCCCGGACCTTGTATTATCATTCAGGAGGTTTTAAATGATTGAGAGGATGGAGAATGGCTATGATATACTTCTTTTTAGCCCCTGCTTTGTTTTTATTTATTTGTGTGTGTGTGTGGGGGGGGGTACATGCACATGGACGTGCACAGGCTTGCTTGTTCTGATGCTTTTCTTTTATATATATATATATATATATATATATATATATATATATATATATAATCCATAATGAGTTACATTCAATGGACAAACAATGCGTTGTTATCCCCAGTTCCCCAATGCTCCCCCTCCCCATCCCCAATCAGCTGGATATCCTCCTCCGTGGGCCATCTGGATCAGTCCTTGGTGCTGGGGACCATGGATAGCCTAGGAGTCAGCCTGGTTCCGCCAGCCCTAGTGTGTTTTTACTGAGGGGTGCCATGTCTCTGGATATTCTCCCCCACCACGGCTCTCACAGTCTTTCCACCCCCTCTTCCGCTCAGTTCCCTGAGTCATGGTGGGTGCCTGATCTTATTTTTGAGCCAAGCGTCTCTTTCTACTATTTTTGGAGTTTGCAAGAGTCCTTCAATTCTTGGCTGTGGTCCCACAAGGTTACAGGCATACATGGCCACACCCAGCTGTTTTACATGGGATCTGGAGACTTGAACTCAGGCGGTCTCTGTCCCCCTCAGACTGTCATGCTTGTGTAGGAAGTGCACTTAACCCCTGATCCATCTCTCCAGCCCATCCCCCCATCTTTTGCTATTTTAGTTGATGTATGTATGTATGTATACAGTATGCCTGCAATCCCAGCTACCAGGAGGCAGAGGTAGAAGGATTGGGAGTTCAAGGCCAGCCTTGCCTACATAGAGAGTTCAAGGACAACCTGGGTAACATGAAGCCTTGTCCAGAGAGAGCGAGAAAGAGACAGGAGAATCTCCTACTGAGCTCCAATTTGAAAAACCAATAAAAGGTGAGCTATTGGGCTTGGCGTATAAATTAGGAGGGAAGGAGCCAAAATGTCTCTTTCCCTGCTGTGGAGCGGACCTCAAGGTCCTCCTTGCATCCTATGTTAGTCTCTTCCTACTACTATAACAAAATACTTGAGCCTGGATAATTTATAAGCAGTAGTAGTTAATTGCTCACAGTTCTGGAGGCTGGGAAGTTCACCATCAAGGAGCCAACAGACCAGGGCCCATTCCTCATCGATGGTGTCTCTTGGCCTTGTCCTCACGTGGTGGAAGGATAGAAGGGGAAACTACCCAGCCTTAGGAGAGCAGAGCCCTCAGTACCTAATTACTTCTCAATGACCCCACCTCTTCCTAGGGTCACCTAGAGTTACTTTTGACGTGAGTTTTGGAGGGACATGGATGTTCAGACTAGAGCGGATAAAAAGGATCCCAGTCCAGAGATGTGGGTGCTGAGCCCAATACTGGTGTTAGTGGGTTTGGAGTGTGGTGAACTGGGCCTGTGTGAGGGCAGCCCAGGGTGGGGTGTGCCCCATATGCCAGCCAGACGGCAGTGCCTCCTTCCTGGGCTGCAGGGGACCCAAATACAAAGCCTGCATCTCCCAGGCTCTTTAGGATGGTGGCAATGAGGTGGGCCTGTCTGCTGTGACCCTTGCATATTCTAATGTGCTAGCAGCTGGGTGAGTCTTAGAATGAAGAACATTCTGGAAGGGTGTTCTAAATTCTGGCATCCTTGAGATGCAGACCCATCCCTGATTCAAGGACTCAGGGGTGGGGTGGGCTTTCCTTAGGGAGGCGATGAAATGAGTTGTTTCAGGTCAAAACCAAGGAAGAGACTGTCCCCATGACATGGAGGCTGTCCCCAAATTGGAGGTCAGAGACAAGCCAGCCTCTGCAGTGTGCCGTGTGCAGTGTGCAGTGTTGGTGACCCCTTCTCTCCTCACAACAGACCCCAGGGTCTCTGGAGTGTCCACTCCCTGAAGTTCCCAGGGTGCCCAGGACAGGTTTGCTGGGCAGCGAGATCACAGAGCAGCCTGGCCACCCATCACTCCAACAAGGAGGCGGGCTTTTTCTCACTGTCCTTTTTTCAAACCTGCAGCGCTGGGTTCCTTTTGCAGTCCATGGAAGATGGATGGTTCCATTAAGTGTGGCACTCGGCGATAAATCTCAGAGTTGCAGGCCATACAAACTCTCTCCCCACGAAGCATCCTCTCCTCACTGTGATTCATCAAGCTTAATCTTTCCTTTACCTCTGAGGAGCAGGGGAGCAGTGGCCCGGGCACTGGAAGGATGTCACTCCTCAGCGACCTAGGACTCAGGGATGGCCTGCTGGGGAAGTGACAGGGACAGGCCAGCAAGGTGATGGCTCTACATGAGCTGGGGCAATGGCAGCTTGAATGGTGAAGAGAGAAGCCATAAAGAAAAATGCCAGCATAGGCCCCAGGGAATCTCCATGCCTGGTCCAAGCAAAGCTCCCTGGGAAAGAGACAGACTTAACTCCAGACTGCACAGGCAGAGCCAGAATATTCTCTGCCAGGGGAGTGTTGAAGAATTTAATTCAAGATGAAATGTGTTCTTGTTTGTGTACAATTAATTTCCCTCCCAAAGGAAGGGTTTTGTCTCTCACTCAGTGTTTCAATAGCAACCTCGTAATTAAGGCAGTGTGCTCGGCTCTCCTTGCAAAGAAAGGACTGTTTGGTGTTAACACGCCGGCGATACAAACATTGTTTCCTGGGCCTGAGAAGAGAAAAACAAAGTCCAAGAAAATAGCTTCAAAGAGAGACTTGGCTCCCACAGGGATGATGTCATCTGGAAAATGTGGGCAGGACATCCCCCATGAATGCCAGCAGGACGTCTCTGTGAATGGGGGGAACCCAGGAACAGTGCTCTGGCTGTGGGGAGCTGTGACAAGGAGGATGGAGGGGTGTGCCAAGGCCTGAGGGAGCCAAGGTCACAACTCAAACGTCTATAGAGACCAGATGGGATTCCCCCTCCAAACAAATGCATTTATTTGTATAGGAAGTATTTTCACAAAAAAATATGTGTTCTCCTATTTCTTGAAACACATGGCTTCCTTGAACTATCTTTGGTTCTGTTGTTTTCCTATAGAGAGATCTATTTTTATGATAGAAAAGACTAGGCTGTGTGAGTGAAGACAGTGGTGGTTGGTGAGTATGGGAGCTGGGAGCTCACAGCCAGTCCAGTTCACTGGCTGGGCCGAAGGTTGTACAAGGTGCATCTAGTTTGCTTTCTTTATATTTCAAAGGAAGATGGAACTCTATATTGAAATCTCCTTTATGCAGGGATGCGTGCGTGCGTGTATGTGTGTGATGGTTTACATCGATTATCAACTTGACAGTACCTTGAATCCCCTGTGAGGGGTTATGCAGATTAGTTACTTCTGCTTTTGGGCATGCCTGTGAGGGGTTATCTTGATTAGGTTAGCTGAGGTAGGAAGTCTCACCTTAACTGTGGGCAGCACCATTCCTTGGGCTGGGGTCTTGCACTGGATAAAAAGGAGAGAGTTAGCTGGGTGCCAGAGTTCATTGACCTTGGCTTTCTTACTGCCTCAAGTTCCTGCTACCATGCCTACTCCACCAGGAGGCGCCGGAAGCAAGCCCTTCCTTGCTTAAGCTGATTTTTGTCATGTGTTTTGACCCAGCAATGAGAAGGTAACTGATCCAGGGGGCCATGTGCATGTGTGTCCTCCTTAGGGACACTGTCCTCCTCCTTTGAGACAGCATCTCTCTGACCTGGAATCACTAATTAAGTCAGGGCAACAAGCTCCAGGGATCCTTCTGTCTCTACCACCCTAGTGCTGGGATTCCAGATGTGTGTCACCACACCCATCATTTTCATGTGGGTATTGGGGCTTGAACTCAGGTCCTCACGCTTGTGAGGCAAGCTACTTTACCAATTGATCCAGCTCCTAGCCATAAATCCCCCCTTTTTTATGTCAGAAAACAACTAGAAGGCTTGGGGTATGGCTCAGTGGTTGAATGCTTGCAAGGTCCCTAGGTTTGATCCCCAGGACCACCACCAAAGCTAAGAACAACCAATGTATTGGGTTGGTCACCTGACTCCTATCTGAAGTGGCCTGAGACCCATTACTTGGTTTTTGGGTTAGACTATTCATGTGTGTGTTTTTGTAGCAGAACATGCTTCTAACTTTGGTAAGTGATTCATCCCATCTGTTTAGTCCGCTCTTTTTTCCATTCCTAAAATTGGCTCCTTCTTCCATCCACATCCCCTCCATATCCTCCATTGAGCCTGCTTTGTGTAGAGAACATGCAGACGGGCGGACCAGGCTCTGTAGCCCAGCTGAGAGCTGCCCTCTGGCTTTCATCCAACACCCTGGGTTCAGAATTGGTCAGGAGTTAGATTTAACCTTCACGACATGACAGAGACAGTGCCTTATGCAGCATGCACCTGAGCAGCTATGCATTTCCAGCAGGCAAAGTGGTTATTTATTTTATTTTATTTTTTCTGATACTAGGTACTAGAGCCTTGGGCATACTAGGGGAACACTCTACAACTGAATTGTATCCATGCTCCTTTTTTAAAAATTTATTTGAAAGCAGAGGAGAGAAAGAGGAGAGAAAGAGAGAGAGAGAGAGAGAGAGAGAGAGAGAGAGAGAGAGAGAGAGAGAGAGAGAGAGAAAGAATGGACACACGAGGGCCGCTAGCCACTACAAACAAACTCTAGATGCATATGGCACTTTGTGCATCTGGCTTTATGTGGATACTGGAAAATTGAACCTGGACAAGTGCCTTAACTGCTGAGCCATCTCTCCAACCTGGCCCTTGTTATTTTTTTGAGAGAGTGTATCCCTTCTTAGTTCAGTGCAGATTGTTCTCAAACTCACAATCCTCCTGCCTCAGCCTCCTGAGTTGGGACTCTGTGTGTGTGTGTGTGTGTGTGTGTGTGTGTGTGTGTGTGTGTGTGTGTGGCCACTGTGCCTGGCTCAGTTGGTAAAGTTGAGAGATAGTTTTCCTCTGTTTTTAGCTCCACTAAATCTTCCTCCAGTTGGCTCAGATGCCCCACCCCATCTGCATTTCAGCCAATGAGAAAGAAGAGGGAAAGGAGAGCTGGGCGCAGGTAACCCTTCATGGGGGTCTGCCCTCTCAGTCACTGGGCTGCACTTACCTGGCCATCCACGGTGCCCATGAAGGAGGCCACTGGAAACCCTGGTCCTCATTCTGCCCGTCACGCTCTTGCTAAGCTGCTGAATGACAGGGCTCGGTCAGTACAGGAAGAGCCAGAGTGAGCAGACAGGAAAGTGACATTCAGCGAAGAATACAAATAAGATTGCAGTGTCTCAGCTGGAATTCTCAACTAGATGTCACTTTTACTCCTGACAGATGGAAATTGTTTCCTGTTTTAAAAACTAACAAGTTTTGAAGTTAAAGGTTCTCCTTTTACTTTTTCAAATTAATACTGGAAGACTGTGTCTCAAACCTCAGTGACTTCTATTTTTCTTTCATACCTTTTATTTATATTTGCACACCCACTGGTTCAGGACAGATGTACGTGCAACTGAAGACCCTCACCAGCCAGCAACACTGGCAGCCAGGTGGGAGGAAGAGAAGACCCTCTTCTTCCAGAGCTTCCTCATATAAGGACCTTCTCCTTCAGTTAATCCTTCCTGGAAGGAACCTCAGAGACCCACCCAAGATTACTGTGGATTGCTAAACAGATCAAGTTGGCAATGAAATTTACCCATCACAATGTTTTATTCTAAATAGATTCTTTTTCCCATAAAATTTTATTTTAAATGGAAATGTGGTGGATACTGATGAGAATACTATATAAATGTGGGAGACACAGCCAAGCACCGCAGCTTTCCATGAGGATACATTTCAGAAGAGCCCAAAGTCAATGGCCTGAGTTTTTACCTTAGGGTACGGGGTGAAGGACGATCAGAGAAAAGTAAGTAGAATGAAGGAAGAGAAAGAGAACTGAAACCAACAAAGTAGTAAGCAGAAGCCAGTTGATGAAATTAACAAAGTAAAATTCCTTTTCTTAAAAATTAAAGATCTAATTTATTTGCAAGGGGAGAGAGAGAGAGAGAGAGAACGAGAATGGGTACACCAGAATCTCTCCCCACTGCAAATGAGCTCCAGACGCATGCAGCGCTTTGTGCACAGGCTTTACTTGGGTACTGGGGAGTCAAACCCAGGACGGCAGGCTTTGTAAGCAAGTGCCTTTAACTGCTGAACCATATCTCTCCAGACCAAAAGTTAATTCTTGAAAGAGATCAATAGAACTGATGAACCCATAACCTACACTTTTATTTTTTAACATTAATTCATTTAGAAGAGAGAGAGAGAGAGAGAGAGAGAGAGAGAGAGAGAGAGAGAGAGAGAGAGAGAGAGAGGTATGGGTGTGCCAGGACCTTTTGCTACTGCAAACAAACTCCAGATACATGCATCCCTAATGCATCTAGCTTTACATGAGTGGAGGGGAATCAAACCCAGGATGTCAGACTTTGCAAGCAAATGCCTTTAACCACTGAGCCCACTTTTCTGCATCTTCATCTTGTCATTCAATTCCTAGAGAAACATCTTTAGGTTATAGGGTATAGTTCTGAGTTGAAGTGGTCTTCCCAGAAATTGTGCAAATCCCTTGGGGTGAGCACACTTACAGAATACTCAGACATTCCTGCAACCATCAGAATTAATTTTCTCTCCAGTTCTGGACCACTAGGGATAATTCCACAGAGAACATCTTTGTGCATACATACATGTTCTGGGTACTTTCCTGTCTGTGGGGTGGACCACCAGCAGTCAGAAGTTTTTTAAGAGGTCTTTTTGCAGGTAACCCTTCCTGTGTGTTATCACAGAAATTAACTGTCTTAGAAATGGTTTTACAGATGTATGCAAAGCTTTTATTTACAAAATCTTCTTACAGAATTCTTAAAATTTTATATTGTCAGGATGTGTGTGTGTGTGTGTGTGTGTGTGTGTGTGTGTGTGTGTGTGTGTGTGCAGGAGCACGTTTGCATGCAGTTATGCATATCCATGGAGGCCAGAGTACACCTTGAGTGTTATTCCTCAGGAACACTGGCACCTATTTTTTAGACAAGGTATGTCACTAGCCTGGAGCTCACCCAGTAGGTCAGTGTGCCCCAGAAAACCTCATTTCCCCTCTGGGATGACGAGCACATGCCACCATGCCCAGCTTTTTTTTCACCTTTACATGGGTTCTGGGGATCGAACTCAGGACCTCATGCTTCCTCTTTACCCACTGAGGACCTCCCTCCCTTTTTGGGAAGCAGGACATCACTACATTTCTGAAGCTGCTCTGGAACTCACTAGGTATGTTGGGCTGGCCTTGAACTCGCTGTGATCTTCCTGTTTTAACCTCTGGAGTGCTGGAGTTACAGGCATGCACCACCACGCCCAGCTCGCTTATTTCCTTTTATGTCAGGATTGCCCATCCTGGAGTGGAGTATCTCCAGCCCTCTGGTCTAGAATTTCAGTATCCTGAATTTTTTTTTTACAAGGAGGTGCAGGGAGCCTTAGGTCTGTGGTCAGGGTCTTCACTCCAGAGGACTAAGGAAGGTCAAGGAGAAAGGCCTGCCTGAAGACCTGAGACCCCATGGCTTAGCAGCAACCTTGGCTCCAGAGCTCCCACAGGCTGAGGGACTGGCCGCAATGTCCCCTGAACACTATGGAAAAGCGAGCACCTGCTTCTCCCTTGATCTCCTAAGAATAAAGGGCACCTGCCACCATAACCTTAGTGCTGGTGGTGGTAGCTGAGACCTACTGTCCTCTCATGTCACTTCATCTTCTAGCCAAAGCCTGGGACTTGTATTCCTAAGAGAGACCGTGTACTGAGGCTGAGCAACAGCCTAGGGTCCCCTGTAGCCAAGGGTCATCTGCAGAGTGGGGTGGTGGTGGATCCAGGGGAGCAGGACCCGCCCACAGCCAATGAGTCAAAGCTTCTGCTGGGAAAGCTGCCCTGGTCTGACTGGCTCACCTCCAGCGCCTTCCTCTGGGTAAGGATGCCCTCGGCTATCAGGACACTGGAGGAGCTCTGGGGGACTCAACCCAGCCTGGCCAGGGGATGGGAGTGACAGGGAAGAATCCCCAAGAAGGTGACACTCCTCCGAATGAGACCTGACAGGGGACCAGGTTACTGAAGGAACCTGGGTGAAGGGTCAGTGTGGGGAAACATCTGGGGGGTCATGTACAAAGTCCTGAGGTCCTGGGGAGCTGAAGAGTCCAGAGGGCGGCCAGAGTGGCCGTGTCTGAGTGGACAGTTGGTCTTATTCATCTGCAAGCAGGGTGCTGAGGAGATGTGTGCAGACACGGGGTTGCAGGAGGGGGAGGAAGCCCCTGGGCTTGGGGGCATGACAGAGCGTTCAGATCTCACTGGGGCTGCAGGTTTTTTCGGGGTGCTGAGGACACCTCTCTTCTCCCTGCAAATGACTTCCTGCCCATGATGCTTCCCTACAAAGTGCTGAGATTGCTGTAGAGCCTCATGGGATCCGTGTCATGGGGTAGTTAACTGTTCCTTTAGGTGCCTTGAGTAGCATGCGGAGTGAAAAATGACACACTGACTAAAAGTAAGTGAAACAGTGGAACGCAGTGACAAGGACATTCATGAATAATTACGGGACTGTCATGCAGTGGCCTCGTTTCAAGGAGGCTCATTCCTCAGCCTGTCGCCTTCCCCGCGTGGTGCGGCAAGACCTGCAGAAGAGACCCTTAATTAAATCTTTATTTGTGAGGGGACGAGATGCATCTGTTTCCTCGGCCCTCCGTTCTTAGGCACTTGCCCATGTTTTCCTGAAGAATGTTTCTCTGCTGTAGAGAACGGGATCATCGCTGTGTTCCCTCCGCCACCGTGCTACGTCACGTCGTCCATTGTCCTGTATGGGTCCATCAGGACATGTCATCTGAAAACTATGGCTCCTGAGAAATAACAATGCCTCCTTTAACATACTGTCATGGTGTGCTTCCTTCCCCACAGAGTCTAGACCTGACCATTGCCATGGTAATGACCTCTGGCTTCAATGTGACCACTTCTTTCTGTCACTTCTGGGGCTTGGCTATTGACACTGTGTCATTCAGTGTTTGGAAGCCCTGAAAGGCCATGGGGCTTAACAAGCCCCCCCTTTCCCCAGCTCGCTCTCTGGGCTTCCATCTGTGTTCCTGGACAACTCTGGAGCCATGCTGATACCTGCCCCTGCCCCAGCCCCATCCCATTATGTAGGGAAGGATGCTTTCAAGTTCATGTCCCTGGCAGGTGAAAATCCCATTTTAAAACTCAGACTTCCTCTGTCATCCACACCAAGTGCCAATCAAAGTGATCACATCTCAGGGCTGCTGGAGAAGCACCAGGTGAAGTGGGATCTCCTTACCGGGTATGAGGCCCTGATCTGTGTCTGTATGAATTAGGAGTCACTTAAAAGTTGTCAGGAACCCAGGACTCCCTCTTCCCTCTCCTCCTCCACCTTCAACCTTGACAGCACAAGTGAAGTGGAGTTTGTTGTTGCTTTGAGGTAGGGTCTTGCTCTAGTCCAGGCTGACCTGGGATTCACTATGTAGTCTCAGGGTGGCCTTGAACTCACAGCTATCCTCCTACCTCTGCCTCCTGAGTGCTGGGATTAAAGGCGTGCACCACCACACCTGGCAAAGTGGCATCTTTATAGAGGTGGCATGTCAGAGTTCTTGCACAATCGAATCAGTACATGGGGGCAGAGTGCAAAGGTGGTGTTGAAGATTTGGGTGCCCTTCCCCTCCAGTCATGCTTTGGAGATGTCAGAGTGAGCCCTGCCTGAGGACCCATGAGACCAGTTTGCACCAAGAAAAATGGGTGAGCAGCCTGAGAATTTGAGTTGGGAAGACTTCTATCAAAAGGTCAATGTCGTCTCTTCTAGGTCCAGCCTGAAGATTCTGCCTCAGCCCATCTACTGTGTTCTCTGTGAAAGGTCCTCGGGTCAGCTGGTGCCCATGGGAATGGTGACATGTCATTGAGAGAGCTGGAGTCACCAGTTCCCATTCCCACCTGCCCCATGAGTGCTGGTCCTCCTCTGGTGACATGCCTTTGGTGACACCTAGCACAAGATAAAGGAAAGGGGGGTGGAGACCCGCTCTTGCTGGTGTCCACAGAGGATAATCCTGACCCCAGGGCATCTGAGACACCTTCTGGTGATGACCATGCCTCAGTGATGAGAAGTGTGGGAACCACAGCCTCCAGTGGAAAATCATGTTCCAACTTGGCAAAAAATACCTGACCTAAGCCACTCAAGGTAGAAAAGGTTTATGCCAGCCTACAGGTTGAGGGGTTCATCATGGCAGGAAGGGTTTATGCCAGCCTACAGATTGAGGGGTTCATCATGCTGGAGAAGTCATGGAGGTTGGAGTATCAGGCAGCTGGCTATTTGACACCCACAGTCAGGAAGCAGAGAGATGAATGCTGGTGTTAAGCTCACTATATCCTTTTCATTCAGCCTGGGACCCCAGCCCACAGAATGACACACTCACAGTTAGGGTGGGTCTTCCCACCTCAATTAACCCAATCTAGAAGTTCCTCCATAAACATGTCCAGAGATTAATCTCCATGGTGATTCTAGGTCCTGCCAAGTTGATGATCAGGATTGATCATCACAGGTGTTAAAAGATTTGCGGGAGGGAAATAACTTGTGGTGGAGATGTATACATGTTGAGACTCAGTAAACTCTCAGTTTGAACGTTAATAGCGCATTTGCACAGATGGGACCATTTCTATCACTGCGTGATAAAATCATGTAAAAAGTACTCAACAGTAATTTTTCAAAGATGATTCAAAATGATACATTTATTTCTCCAATTTGTGCTATTTATGCATCTTAAGGTTGACAGAAAGCGAAACAGCTTGCTGAGCACCGTGCAAAAGGAAGAGACACCAACTAAGAACAGCTACTTTTAGTGAGTCTTTCGAGCGAGCCCCTCTTCCCTTCAATTCTTCTGAAGCTTCAACACCAGCCCAGGCTGACCTGGAATTCACTAGGTAGTCTCAGGGTGGCCTCAAACTCATGGCGATCCTCCTACCTCTGCCTCCAGAATGCTGGGATTAAAGGCGTGTACCATCATGCCCGGCCCTCAGAATTTTATTGAAAATAAAGTAAAAAGATAAAAGATCTATATGTATAACTTTATTCAGTTAGTGTGTATGTAAGGGTGCACAGATGCCACAGCGCACATGTGGAGATCTGAGGACAACCTCAGGGACCGTGTTCTTTCTCTACACTTTGCTCAAGGCACGGTCTCCTGTGACGTTGCTCAGTATCTGTTGCTTTGTGAACGCCATTCTAGCTGCTCAGAGCTTCTACCTTGCTCCCTGGCTCTATCTACCAACAGTTGTCTTAGGTGCAGTTGGGAGTCATAGATGCCCACATCACTCTGTGTCTGTTTTCACGTGGCTTCTGGGGAATTGAACTTGAGCTGAAAGTCTTGGAAGCAAACATGTAGAGTTTATGAAGACTCCTATACTTTGTAGAAACTGCTAGAGAACATTGTGCCCCTCACGTGGTGGCTGTTGGTAACTGAACAACTCTTTTCCTTTTGCATTTGAAAGACTCCATCATTCTATGAACTCTGGAAGCATGCTAACAATCATAAGAAAATGAAAGCCACCCATGATTCTACCATCTACACATTACCATTCATTCATTCATTCATTCACTGTGTAGTTCAGGCTGTTCATGAGCTCTCCATCCACCAGAGAGCTGGGATTAGAAGTGTGTGTCCGTCACTAAGCCCAACTTCCCCTTGACCATCTTACTCAGCTGTTTCCTCTGGATGAGGTATATTTCTGATGTCAGGGTAATAATGTACATGGCATCACAGGTTGCTTCTTTTCAACTTTACAATAATTAGTATTTTATGTTATTTTGAAAGTCTCTTGTAGGCATATTCTAGAAGTATTCCCTAATATTTCCTTGTCTAAAATATCCATGCTTCCATGCCTTATGGCTAGATAATTGTAGTGTTTATAAGTTTTTTTTTTTTGCATATGCATTTGTGATATGTGGTTCACACTTGGAGGCCAGAGGTGTCCTACTCCATTGCTTACCCTTCTATTATCTTGAGGCAGAGTGTTCTTGTTGATTAAGGAGATTTGGAGTGGTTTTTTGAGCTTCAGAGACTCTCTGGTTTCTGCTCCCTCCAGGATTGGGGTTACAGACTTGTGTGGTAATGTTCAGCCATTTGTGTGAGTTCTAGGGACTTGAACTCAGTGGTCTCAGGTCTTTTCTGGCCCTCATGCCTGCCCTGCACAGGAAGCACCCTACCCACTGAGCCATCTCTAGTCCCATGTTTCCACGTTTTGTTCTTACAATTTACGCTGCACTGGACATAGGACAATAGCTTTGCATTTGTGAACACCTCCCTCAGAGAATGTTAGTATGTACGATGAACAAGTATTTTTATGGTGTTCACCACACTGCTTTTGGAGTTACTGGACCTTGGGACCCCACTGGTGGGCACTCTGTGCACTTGCCACCGAGACCTCAGGGCTCTGGTAGTCTGCGTTGAAAAGGGTCTGTGTTAATCGAACTTGATATATCTCGCTGTTCTTTGAGTTTGCAGAGAACCCACTGCTGGGAGCCCCTCATCAATGGCTCTACCTTCTCAGGAGTAAAGGGGGTCATGTCCTGAGCCCCCAGGGGAGAAGCATGACAGGAAGCCCCCATGGTGCTTTCCAGGAGATCTGTGGTCAAGGATTTAGGTGGGCAAGAGCTGCTCAGTGCCAGAACCCAAGCATGTCCCAGTCTGCTTGGAAACTCAGGGGTTGGTCATTGGCTCTTGGCAGCTCTGGGAATGGCATCTCTGGAGGCAGGTGGTTGGCATGAGGGTCTAAGGTGTCCCAGCCTCACCTGGTAGTTTTCCAGTGTCTATAACACCTTGCCTTTTGGCGCCCTTACTCTGTCTCTGTCTCAGCCCCAGCCCTGCAAGTCCTTCCATCCTGAGCCATCCCGAGCTGATTTCATGGCCATTAGGGAGGCCATAGGAAGCCTTTCCCATTTCCCATGTTAAATGGTTTAAGCCGCTGGGACCAGGCTAGATCCTGTATCAGCCACAAATTTACATTCTGATCACAGCTCCCAACCCCTCAGTCCACCCTGGGTGACAGTGGGATCCCTGTGGCTCCTCAGAAGGGCAGGGGCTTGAAATGTCCCTCTCATCTCAGGGAGCTGATCCGTGACATGCAGATGAGGGAATTTAGCACAGGAATCCATCATGAGTTTTGACCAGGGTTAGGAGGGAGCCCTGCAGGGAGCACTTGTTAGCCCAGAGACCCTGGAGCTCCCATCCTTGCTAATGACCAAGCGCATATGCAAATCAGCCCACCTGCCGACACCCCTGCTCCACATGGGGCAGGTCTCCCCCCCTTCAGCCTTTGGGTCACAACAGGCATCCCAGGGCATGAGCTGTGTCGCTGGTGATAATGTGGCTGCTTTTGGGAGATATTAGGAAGTGGAACTTCAGCTATGACCACAGGTCAAGGTGCAGGTGCCTCAGTGACCCCCTCTCCCACCTGAACCCAAATCAAGATGCTGGGGCCTGAGTGATGCCCTGCCTGTCTGCTCCACATCCCTGCAGTTCTCCAGGACCCTGGAGCTCTTGATGCTTCTGAATTCCCTGAAGTCCCGTGTTTCTTGGTGCTGCCCATATATCCCATGATGTCTGTGAAGCTGTGAAGGACCATCCTTGATTCCGAGGGAGCAGGTGACAGAATTCACATTCTGTCCTGAAGTGGGAAGGCAGACTGACCATAGGTCATGGAGCACAGAGCCAGCAGGTGTGAGTGGGGACAGCTCCTGTGGCCTATCAGCTGGTCAGGTGAATTCAGAACCCGGAAGAACTTGACATGCAGGCCCTAGAAGGAGGCAGTGCCAGACCAGTGTCCCCATCAGGGTCAGGGTCAGGGTCAGGGTCAGGGTCTGCCCCAGCTCCCTCCTCTTCCCCCTCACCCTGCTCTGTCAGGAACCTATCTCCCTTTTTTTCCTTCAAAAGATGGTGTTGATTAGAAATACACACACTCTCTCTTTCTCTCTCTCTCTCTCTTTCTTCCCAAAAGAAAAATAAACTCTTCATGTCAAAGTATCATTTTTCACTTGTTTCTGGCCTGGTCTTGTATTTTTTTCCTCTCTGCACATGGGTCTCTGAAACGAGCATACAACCAACAGTAGGGAAACAGAGATGTGAGTTGGGCAGGGAAGACGGCAGCTTCAATCTGTCAAATGGCCTTTTCCTTATGGGAAATGTCAGCAGATGGAAATGGATTAAGTTTGTCAATGAGTTGGTGAGAACCCAGAGGTGAGGGGCTTTGGAGAGACCTTTGCTCAGGAAATATCACAGAATGATGGAAACACAGTGTGTGGCATGTGACTCCACACTTCCTGAGAGCAGAGCTGGTGGGGTGTTTACTGTGGAGCTCAGAAAATACCACAGGAAAACACCTGGCTTGGGTGTGCCTGTTTCAGAATGATGCTTCGTGCCTGGGAGGGTCTCTCCACGTTTACCTGGTCTGCCAAAAGACAGAACCGCTAAGGTGAATTCAGTTGACTTGAACTCTGCACAGTTGCCTTTCTCATTGTGGCGACCAAATACGGGACAAGAAGCATCTTAAGGGAGGAAGGATTTATTTTGGCTCTCAGTTTGAGAGTGAGCAATCCTCCATGGTAAGGAAGGCATGGTGTTCCTGGTGGTGGGAATACGTGGTTGAGACGGGTCACATCTCAGCAGAGCCAGAAGCAGAAACAAGGCTGGCTATACCCCTCAGGACCTCCTCACCTTATAAATGTTCCCCAGCCTCCCAGAACAACACCTCCAGCTGGGGACCAAGTGTTCAAACACACGTGTCTGTGGGGAACATTTTCCATTAAACAAAAACAAGTTTCCTGCCAGGGATAGACTCCTGAAGGAACTGGAGGCCATGTGCCCATACACAGGTTACCTGCACCCCAAGGAGTCTTTCTCTTCCTCAAGTCACTCCTTTCCCCTCAGTTTCAACTCCTTCCTCTGTTGCTCCCCTATGAAGAGGGAATATACACATGCCTCTCTGAGCCTAGGGTCTTTGTCTTTCCTTCCTGCTTCCCCTGGGAAAGGCAATGGCCCTGTGTGTCCCTCCTCCCTCAAATCTTCCCACTATCAGTCAGTCCATCTCACATGTTCAACTATCAACCCCCCGAGGGACAGACCCTCACCTGCATCTCATATAGGATGAGATTTATTTGAAGAAATTCGCTCATGTAGATATAGAGGCTGCCAAGTTCAAAATCTACAAGTAGACCAGCAGGCTGAGGACCCAGAGCTGAGCCCATGCTGAAGTCCAGGTCCAGGGTGTCAGCTGTAGGATTCTTCTTGTTTGAGGGAGAGAAATCAGCCTTTTGTTATATTCAAATGTTTAATCCTCAGGAAATCAGAGCAGTGGTAATCTCACCTTCCTTTTCTAATTAGGAGAGTAGAAGCCCAGTTTAATTAAGCAACAGCTATCCTGGGTCACATGTTATTACCCTGGACCAATCAGTGAGGCCAAAGGTTAGCAAGAGTTGATGAACTTCATTTGGGTCACATGCATAGGGCTGGGGGAGGGTTGGTGGGGTCAACCGCATCCAAAACATCTGGGCTGAGAATGAGGCAGGTGGATCTCCTGGAAAGCCTCATACATTGCTCAAGAAATGGGAGAGATTCCAAAGAGTTTAGAACAAGAGGCTCAGTGACCACATATGCTACACAGCAGTGGGACAGTGTTACTGATGTGTGGGGTTAGGTGGAAGCCAGATGAGCCATGGTTCTGAT
>PVHP010017003.1:21202-36491 GCA_004024765.1 Zapus hudsonius | reverse complement strand
CAGGGTTCCAGTCTCCCAGGGAGGACATGGCCAGAAACTGAAGAATTCATTTGAGTTGAGTGTAAGAAACTCCAAATAAGGGGCTGGAGATATGGCTCAGCGGTTAAGGCACTTGTCTCCAGTGCCTAAGGCCCCCGGTTCAATTCCCCAGTACCCACATAGGCCAGATCCACAAGATGGTGGCTTTGGTGCTCTCTCTATCTCTCTCTCTGTCTGTCTGTCTCTTTCTCTCTGTCTCTCTCTGTCTCTCTCGTTCATCATCTATCTCCTGTGTCTCTCTGCTTGAAAATGAATAAATAAAAATTTTTTTAAAAAAAGAAACTCCAAATAGGGGGTGATGAATATTTAATGAGGTCATCATAACCTCAGGACAGGGATGGTGTGCTGGTTTGATCCAGGTTTCCCCACAATGTGTTCTGAATGCTTGATCCCCAGCTGATGGCTGTTTTGGAATTGGAATCTTGTTGGAGCTGTGTTGTTGGGGGTCTTGTAGAAATTTAGAGGGACAAAGGCATTTTTCTAAAGTAGATAAATATACACACCCCAAGTGGTTTTTTTTTCTTATATAGGACATAAATCTTGCTCTCCATGTCCAGATATCAAGGATAAATGGTAGACCTTTCTATATTGAGGAGGAATATATTCTCAAGGATATAATCTCCCCCATTACCAGCTTCTTAAGAGTCCCATACTCAGGGGAGATGCCCCAAGAAACCATCAGGACCTCCAATGTAACCTTCTTCTCCTAGTAATAAACATACCTCAAGAGTTAGACCATGAGCTCCCCATCCGCCGAAAGTATGTGCTGAGAGTTTATATATCAAGAGAATTATCAAATGTAAAACCCTGAGATTCTTCTCTGTAGAATCACTGAAGCTAGTTCCTCTCCTGAACTAGAGTACATATTTAGGAGTCAAAGATTTAAGGCAAACTATCAAGGTTGAAAATAAATATGGAGGAATGAATGCATAGTTAGAATGAATTAAAAATTACATCAGCACTTGTTAGGCTTGCGTGGCAGGAAAGCCAGAAGCCCAAATGGCTCCATTCCTGCTTTGATGGACCTCAGATGTCCTAGGGATAGAAAGTATGCTCCTCTTCTTCCAGGACATAATGGCTTGGAAACATAAGTCTTACGTCATTTCTTCCCAGTTATAAAGGGACTAAAGCAAAGACCCCTCAAATCTCTTGCCTACACAGTTCAGGGGAGAATTGAAATTTCTTGGCAAGAGTATCTAGATATGACAAAAGCTACATTACCTTTGAGGAAATGTGGAACCTCACCAGCCTGAACATGGTTAGGGTAGATGTCGGGTGGTACTGTGGTGAACCATTATTTTAGGCCTTGTCTGTCTATTGCAATGAGACCTGTGACTCAGTCCAATTGGCCATCCCTTTCACAATAACATGGCGTCAGCCCATCCTCCAGTCGTCTCCAGTTATCTCACAGGAAAGAGGAATTTGTAACTCCAGGAAGGTCATTTGATCCTAATATCCATACACACGTTATCAGAGTAGCAAATAAACTTAAAGCAGAAACTAAAGAGCTACAGGATTTAAATCAGTTTTATTTTGGTGGTCCTCCATTAATGGAAATGTAGATTAGATAAGCTGCATATACTATAATCATCAAAGGTGTTAATAATACTACAGAAGCTATTAAAGGTAAAACTGACCAATTAGATGCCACAAAGAGAATGCCATGGGAAGATGGATAAGCCCTGGATATGATGCTAGCTGAGAGGGGAGGGATCTCCATGGTTGGGAGGCCAAGATTACCCTTTTATCCCAGATAACATGGCTCCTGGAATGAACTACTTTAGCTCTGGAGGAATAGACGACCCTTTTTCTCACCTGATTAAATAACGGTTTATGATGACTCATTCAAACCTCTCTTTATTATAGTTATAAAAGTTATGACTATAGCTAAATGCTACATCATTTTATATATCCAGGGTCTGATCCAAAGACTAATAATAAAAATACCCACAACCTAACAATTTCCGATGTCCTACAAACATAATGTACTACTACTAGAAGTCTCAAAAACCAAAGTCAAAGAACATTAGACAAATTTGAAGACTTCAAGTTATATAATAGCAGAGAGGGGAATTGCGAGAAATAGAAACATGTGCTGTCTTTTCTGTTAAAAAGTTAAACAGATAGAGCAACTCCATCCTGGAAGGACACCATGCTGAGAGGTACCCCTTTCCTGAGTCAGCTGTCACTGAGACCAGGAGAGTCAGCAACAGCGATCCTGGAAAGCAAAGCTTCTATTTCTGCATCTGTTAAAAGGTCTAAATCTGCTTCCTTTACCTTAGATGCAGCATCATTGTTATATTTTATTAGCCAATAGCATAAGATTGTGAGGCCAAACTCTGACTCAGAGGAATGCCCAGCACCCTGATTGCTTCGAGAAATACAAAAATGCCACCAGAACCTCTGCTTTTGTGCTTGCTGCCAGAACTCTTTTTAAAAAGTTATACACCTTTCTGTAGAAGTTGACATTGTCTTGCCAGTGTACTTCAGATTCTGAGGTCATTCTTAAATCCTAACAAGAGGAGGGAAATTCTTTCCCTTTCTTTCCTTCTTTCTTTCTTTCTTTCTTTCTTTCTTTCTTTCTTTCTTTCTTTCTTTCTTTCTTTCTTTCTTTCTTTCTTTCTTTCTTTTTTTGGATGAACCACTGAGTTTATTTGGTTTATAGAGCAGGGTGAAGGGTTACCTACAGAAACATGATGACCCAAAGGCAGCTGCATCACTGAAACGCTCATCCAGTCTAAGTGACGATTCAAGAGAGCTGCATCTCTGGAGCTCACTTCACAATTTGACTTGCAGGGGCTCCGCTGGCCAGTCCCTCCCCAAGCAGGTGCTTAACTTTTACACAGTCTTTCGGAAAGGTCTTGAAACCTTTTAAATTTAGAAAATTGCTTCACAAGACTACTAAGAGTCTGCCCCTCAACAGTTGTTTACTGCTTCTATAATCTTGGGGAGTGGTCATGTGATTTCTTAAAACTTTTTATTGATAACTTCCATAAATATAAACAATATAACATGAGCATAATCCCCTCCCACCACCCTTCCTTTTTGGGTCAGATTACACTCTTAAATCAGGACTGATAAGCCAACTGAGCCCAAACCATATGAGCTGACAGCATTTAGGTGGTTCTTTCCAGAAAAAAAAATGTATTGTTCAAAGTATGGAAAAAATACAGGTCTATATACACAAAGACAACTCCTCCACCTTCTCATTACCCCCCAAATTCTTTCCACTCCCTTTTACAGTCTCTCCGTTCACTGACAGATTTTCCTAATGTTCCAGTTTAACACGGTCAGGAACCACATATGAGGCTTGGCTCTCTGCTCCTGTGTGTGGTCGCTAAGAATGATCTTCTCCAAGTCCTCATACAGTAACCTAATAATGAATCAAGACCATAAAACCTAACTTTTATACATTAAGCTCCTGAGGAAGCTGAGGGCACCACCTGGTATAAGGAGCCATGAATAGAATGGTAAGAAGCCTAATCTCAAGAATAATTGCTCAGGCCTGCATCTCCTTGTCCCAGTTATTGGTTCCTTCCCACACTGAGGTGTTGATCAAAGAGACCCACAAGGTCCCCAAAACGTGACAGACTTCTGTCAAAGCTCTTGAATACCTATCCCAGGCCTAAGGTAAGACCCTATTGCTGAAGAAATCACAGAGTTTCATCTAACAACACCAAGAGATCCTGCTAGATCCAGAATGGTAACCAGCTCCCAGATGGTAGCATGTGTAGCACTGGAAGGTGTGGCATGAGCTGCCAGGGGAAATTGGTCAATGATATTTGGAGAAAGCAGAGACACTGATAGACAATATAGACAGTTGTCACAAGAATGCTGAACACACGGCTCTATGGAAGAGACCAGCAAGTCAAGAAATGCTCATCTGTGCAATAGTGGTGCTAAGCCTAGGAGGGTAATCAATGGCTCATTGATTGGCTAAGAGATCTGTTTATTGACAAGGAACCCTTAACTGGAACTGGGATCCACAGCATAATCCTATGGGGACCAAGAACTAGGGCTCCTAGGGGAAATTCCCACTACCAGAGAGCTACAGAGAGGCTATACCCATTAGGAGCTAGCCAAAATAGCAATGTTGTCTCATTTAACCTATATTGATCTCACTCTCTGAGGGAGACTCTGTTTGTATGTTTCAGAAGGCATTGAGAGAGCCAGGGACAATTCCAACACAATTCCACCAACAAGACATTGGATGATGACTGACATCCTGGCAGGAGACACACCACACCTACCCTTCACACAGGGCTCAAATGAAACCTATGAGAAAGTAAAGCCAATCACCACAGCAAGTCTAATAACCCATGAAAGGTCAATGGAGACAGACACCAACGATACCCAGCACAACCCAGGGCAAAGGTCCAGAGATACTTAAGATCTCAACAACAAAGCAGACTTAAAATTCACCCACCATGACTCAGGAAACTGAGCGGAAGGGGGGAAAGATTGTAAGAGCCATGGTGGGGAGAATATCCAGAGACATTGCTCTCCTCAGCAAAAATAAACGAAGGGGAACAAAAAAAAGGAAAACTGGCTCCTCTGGTGCAGTTCATGACCCCCTACCCTATGGACAGATCCAGTGTGCACACTCAGGAAGGACCCCAGTGGGTAAGGGACAGAGAGGAGGGAAACGGGGACACCCTCACAAGATTTGGTCATACAATGTATATACTTATTCATAATAAAGATATTTTAAAAAGAAAGACAACTTTCCAGTTTGCATTTGTATTCTGCCAACCAATCTGAGCCCACGGAAACTGACCATAGAACGCACTAGAAGAGTCTTCAAGGACAAGGTCAGGACAGGGCTTTCCAGGGCTCTGTGAGAGTGTAAGGGAGCTCCATGTAATCTCTTGGGTACATGGTTTTTAATTGTCTGTGTTTACAGAATATTTCCGCATCCTGTGAAGCAATTTATGAGTCTAGAGTAGCCTGCAGATGCAAGCATTTCTCGGGTCCTAGCTTGACAAGTAGAGGAGGAAATTTATATGAAGAACTCTGTGTATTGTTTACTTGCTAATGAAATTTATTCTAGTTTTTAGGTTTATTTATAGCACACAAACTCAGAACCAATGCAGTCATTAAAAATGACTTATATGTGACCAACTGAAAACAGTAAAACCTATTATAGAAGAGACAAAAGATAAGGGAGTTAAAATGATTCAGAAAAGACAGACTTCTGCTAATGGAAAAGACTAAAAGGGAATGAGAAATCTCTAGTGAATACATATATATATATATATATATATATATATTCTACTTTGACTTTTTAAAATATATTTTTTATTTATAAGCATGCAGAGAGAGATAGAAGAGAGAGAGAGAGAAAATGACAGTGGAGTTTCGGCACTGGGACATCTCTCCCACATTTCCCAACGCTCAGGATCTATTGTGGAAGAGGTGGTGGAAATATTGTAAGAGCCAAAGGAAGGGGAGTACTTCTTACAATGCAAACCTCCAGATACAAAATGGCCTTGATAGTCATGATTTCACAGTGCCTGGTAATACCTACACATTATGGGAGGGAAAGATGATGACACTGAAACAAATCAGACTAATTGAGAGGGGGGAAGAGACATGGGGGAGGGTGGGAAGGGAATCATAGTGGTTTATTGTCTATAATTATGGAAACTACCAATAAAAAGTTAAAAAAACAAAAACAGGGATAAGCTACTCCATTTACAAAGCTGAAAAAAAAAGCTGACTTCAGTGATTATCCATCTGGTGCTTTATGATGACCTAAGGATGGAACAACCAATCTAACTGATTTTGTTGAAATGGATTTCCAAGATGACAAAAAAAAATGTTATCCAGGAATCCCAGGGAATATTTAAATGTGTAGAGAAATCTTCCGGGAATCGAGATAAATCTAGATAGAAAAAGGAAAACAGGTCATTTATTTAATTGTTTGTTTCCAAATAGATGACTAGTGTGTGGTCTGTAGACATGGAGCCAAGTGTAATCAGAGTCCAAACTCACTGACTTAGGATAAAGCCTAAAATCCATGTCCACAGCAAAAACATATTGAAAAACTACTTGTTTGGAGCTGAAGCACACACATAAGATATATGGGATAATATCTTAACAGTTGTATGTCAGTATAACATGTGTAACTAGCATCCACAATATAGGTAAAAAAATTGACCCTAGACAGTAATCTGCCCCAAGTCTACACATCAAGTTTACTGGTTTCAACACTTTCACCAGTGATAGGAGAAACCTAAATTCAAATTAAGGACTTATCCTGTGTAACGGGAAGTCAGAGGCACTGTGAGCCCTATGTGATTGATTTGGCTGACTGATAACTTAATGATAATGTGACAGTCAGATCCAACATGCCTATTTCTCGGCCTCACCATCCACAAGCTCTGGCACTTCCTGCTCCATATGGAGAGTTACTTCCCTTGTCTCAATGCTACCAGCCCATTGAAACTGTCAAGACTCGGGTTAACTTGGGAGCCAACCACTGCTTTTAGACATAGAGATTGCCTCCAATCCGAGCTACATCTTCCTGTAACTGTCCCCTCCGCTGTTTCCCACCAGCACTCAGGCCTTTCCCTTGCCAATGTCCTCCTGTGACATACATCATTATAGGATTGGACATGAAAACCTTCAACATGGCCTGAGACTGCACCATCTGTCAAGCCTTCCTCACCAGCATGCTCCCTTCCCTCTCCACTTCCCTGGGAGATTTTTCTGCCCTTATTCCCATAGGATATTGATCAATCATCTATCTATCTCTATAGTTTTCAGCTCTCAGCTAAGCCCTCACTTCCTCAAAGGCTTCCCTAACTCCATCCCCCAATATGGGCAAATCTCCTTCTTCTCATCTTCACTCCAGAGCACTTACCATGGTTTCATCTCCCACCGATAGGGCAGGATCACTGACTAACTGCATCTCATGGGTTAGCCTGACACCCAGGAAGGCATGGGATGAATCCTTGTAGGCGTCTGGATATCCTGGTTTCTAGCACACTGCTTGGCCCATGGCAGGCATGGAGGAAATACTGGTTGATTGAAACAAATTAGAGAAAGCAGCATTTCCACTCCTAGCTTCTGTATACTAATCTTTGTTCTTCATTTCCAACTCTGCATAAGCAGAATCGCTCCTTGCCCCCAATTCCCTTCTCTCTGCCTTCCCTGCCTGAGCCTTTCTCCCTTCCCACCTGCTCTCTCTTTCACTAAAATCTCTGAGGACACAGACTCTTCTTCAAGATCCTCATGATCCACCCATGATCTCAGGGGTTGGAGCTAGAAAGCAGCTAATTTTTATCAGGTCCTTAAAATATACCACAAATAATAAGAAAGTAAATAAATTAGCAGTACAATGTATGATCAATAGCCTGAGGTATGTAATGTACGATAGGGGATCTTAATATATTAAACATGTACCAACAAGGTTGGTTACATAACCTCTCTGGGAATTGGTTGTTTCAGCAATAAATCAGAACAATGATACTAATATCACAAGATTGTTATAGATATTCAATGTGCTAATGTATGCAAAACACTGAGACCAGAAGTGGAAACTATTATTAACAAACTGAAATCCTATAACAACAGAACATTAGTTTCAAAAAATTCTAATGTTCTTCTCAGAAAAGTTGCTTTTAGTAGTTGCCAAACTTTTAAAGAAGATGATAGAATGAGTTAAGGTAAAAGGGGTGAAGAATGATTGCTGTCCAAATTCCAGCCAGTTAGATGCAGTTAGTATGAATAATTCACAAGACAAAGTGGTGGCTTTTTGAACCTAGTCTGCATTGTGCTCAGAGATAGATCCCACAATAATTTTAGATCCAACAGGGCCATGAAATCTAGGTCAGTTCTTCTGTCGTCCAGAATCTATGCAAGGATTAGATTCCCACATCATCACCTTTGCTATGCTAATTAATTCACTCCATCCTTCTCTATGACTATTTGAAACTGCTTCAGGTTTGGTACATTATAGGTATCTCCTCTGTCATGCTGGCTGTAATTTTCAATAAGAGTCAAGGAGAATATGTTCCAATAGTTCTAGCAAAGTCTATAGCATATAAACTATTCCCCAGTATTTCACACTAACTGAAGACATCATTAATCAATTAAGATGTTATTTCAGATCAAAACTCCCATGATTTATGATTCTTTTTAATGCAAAACTCTAGAAGCTGCAACATTCAGTCAGAGTGGCTATGATGTGTCACCTGTGGGATCTCAGGATCTATTCTATAAGACACCAGTACCTGAGTTACAGAGCAGGAAATGTAAGTGTAAACCTCACAGAGGCATCAGCCTGAATTACGGAATTCATGAATGTTACTGCAACCGAACAGCTCCCATCCAGAAACAATACGAACGGCATCAACATAGCGCATGTCTCTTATGCTCACTTTCAAATCAGACAAGTGGGGTGACAGTCAGCTAAAGAATGCTCGAAAAAGCTGCTGTCACTCTTCTTTTCCTCCATCTTCTCGCATGCTTCCTTTGGGGCTCATTGTCTAAATCCTCAAAACATTCACCAAGCCCTGTCACAACGACTCTTGCCCTTCTTATGCTCCTAATTTCCTCTAATTCAGGCTGGAGTGACACACAGGGAGAATTACGGAGGAGGGTAAAATCCACATCATGTTCTTTAACAGCTGGGGAAGGAAGACAGGAGCAGGAATCCTCAAACTTCACAAAGTTTGAATAGATCTAACCTGGGGGGTTTTCCCATGATTTTGCTTTTCCTCCATTTCAAAAATCAGCATTGGCTTTCATTGAATGAATCTCAAAAAGCCAAATCTAAATGCATCTTTGAGGCTGGAGAGATGGCTCAGCAGTTAAGGCACTTGCTTGCAAAGCCTGACAACCAGGGTGTGATTCCCCCAGAACCCATGTAAAGACAGATGCACAAAGTGGCACGTGCATGGGGAGTTCATTTGCAGAGGCAAGACCCTGGATGCCTATTCTGCTCTCTCTCTCTCTCTCTCTCTCTCTCTCTCTCTCTCTCTCTCTCTCTCTCTCTCTCTCTCTTCCTCTCTTCCTCTCTCTCTTCTCTCTCTCTTCTCTCTCCTTGCAAATAAATAAAAAATATTTTTCAAATAAGTAGCTTTGGCATAAGAATTTTTTTTGAAACTAATGTTCAGCATTCCCTGGAGACAAAAAGAAACAGCCCATCAGACCTTGCTTCTTCCTGTATAGCCCCCCCCTCTTTCTCTTTCGTTCTCCTTCTGGCAGGATATGTGCAAGTTGAAGACAGAGACCACTGAGTGTATCTGCCTTGATTTCATTCACTAAGGAACAAAGATTTAGAAGCACCTAAAAATTCCCTGGGATTTTTAACCTCATCTCACACCATGAAGGCCCTGAACAATACAAGATCTACTAAAAAAAAAAGGGGGGGGAAGAAAGATATAAATGCAACCCCACCATAATTTCCCAAACTTTCAAGGGATTGGATCTTCCAACTGCCCGGCAGCATTTAGCTTCTAGCTTTGAGTCATAATAAGAATTTTTATAACTGACATTGAATTTTACCTGAATTATAGAAGTATTCTAGTACTGTGCACAGCAGTAAAAACCAGGATGCTGCTCTCTTCTCCAGGGATGCTTCTCTAGCTCAGGATAACCAAGCACCCATGCAGATATCATAAGAAAGCTCCTCTGCCCATGGACCAGCATTGCAGAGGATGGCTGGGGGCATGCAATCCGAGAACAAATTGGAAAGATGGCCCTCCTGCTGACTGGCATATGGGTATCAACTGAGGAAGTGATATTATTTTAACACCAAATTACACTAGACTCTTGAGGGTTGGAGAGTATGATTTGCTTGGAGATTTCTATGTTGCTCACTATAGGGAAGCATGAGACCTTCCTAAACAAAATTACAGAACAGTATCCACTAGACCAAAAGATTCATATCTTCATTAATTCTAAAATATATATATCAAAAGAGAATAGGAGAAAAGCAACAAAATAAAATGCCATAGTGAAATATTACACACATGTTATCACCTAGAACAATAGAATATAACAGAGATCACCCCTCTCATCATATCAAGAAATCGAAATGGGCTTAAGACATCTATAAAAGCTTTTGAGTTGTCTGACAAAACAAAATACAACACATCTAAAAGAAATTAACTATAAAATGTTAAAAGTAAAAAAAAGATATATGGATAAGAAACAGATCCACACAGAGCCAACAGACCACCATCAGACTGGGAGATAATCAGCTAGCTATATCATGGACGGAGGTCTAATATCTAGACCTTACAAAGAACTAAAAAAATTAAATAATAAAAAAAATCAAACAGCCCTCTCACAAAATGGAGCACTGAACTCAACAGGAAATTCTCAGAGGAGGAAATACAAATGGCCAATTCTCATTTAAGAAAGTGTTCGTCATCCTTAATCATCAGGAAAATGCAAATCAAAACAAAAATGAGAATCCACCTTACTCCAATCAGAATGGCAATCATTAAAATATTCACCATCAATACATGTTGGCAAAGATGCAGGGTGGGGAAGGAACCCTCATTCACTGCTGGTGGGAATGCAAACTTGTATAATCTCTGTGAAAAGCAGTGTGGAGGCTCCTGAAAATGATGCATATAGAGCTATCAATAGACCCAGCAATCTCTCTACTGAGCATCTACCCTCAAGATTGCTGTCTTCAGCACAAAGACACTTGCTCAACCATGTTTATAGTGTCTCAACTCATAATAGTTAAGAATTGGAATCAACCCAAATGCCCATCACTGTATCACGAATGGATATCAAATTTATGGTACATATACACTATGGAATTCTACTCAGCTGAAAGGAAAAATGACATAATGAAATTTAAAGAAAAGTGGATGGACTTGGAACACATCATACTTGACAAATGTACATAAGAACAGAGAGACAAATGCCGCATATTCTCCCTTCTCTGCAGTTCCTAACCAGGTTAAGCTTGAATAGTAAGCAAACCTGAGAGAATTGAGAGACTAACAAGGGGGAAGGAAGGAAATGGAGGGAATGGGAGGGCGGGAAGGAGCTATCTACTAATCTAAACCAACAATGAATCGATTCCATAAAAGCTCTCGAGGAAGCTATGGTATTGTCTGGTAAAATGGGCCCTGAATAGGTTGGGAGAAAGCCTAGTCCCAAGATGAGTTGCTCTAGGCTATAACTCTCTATCCCAGTCATCGGTTACTTTCCACACTGAGCTGTTGATCAAAGAGCCCTCTATTTATGTAAAAGCTCTTAAATACCTGACCCAGGCAACAGATAAAACCCTATTGCTGAAGATACCACACACACACCATTGTCATACAACACCAAGAGACACTGCTGGATCCAGAATGGTAATCTGTGTAGTGCTGGAAGGAGTTACATGAGCTGCCAGGGGGAACTGGCCAAAGACATTCAGAGAAAGCAGAGGTCACTGATATAAAACACTGAATGATGCTACGAGAATGCTGAACATGCTGCTATATGGCAGAGACCAGCAAGCCAAGAAGTGCTCACTGTGCAATAGTGGCGCTAAACCTAGGTGGGTAATCAATGGCTTGCTGATTGGCTAAGAGATCTGCTCAGTGGCAAGGAATCAGTCAGCCACATGCCGCTGGGATGAATCTCCAAACTAGGCACAGTTTACGGGAGGAAAGGATTTATTGAAGCTACAGAACCAGGGGAAGTTCCATAACAGCAAAAGAGGTTGGCCCCCTTTCACAGGTCCAAGCAGAGAGAGGAGCCATCATCAACACCACACACACCAGCAAACAGACAGGAAGAGATTCCTTTCCCAGACTTGTTGACTCCTGGAATTTCCTTCCTGCACTGCCATCCTAGGAAGAAAAGTTTGTTTTTAGTTTTCCTGAGCCTTCTTATATCCTGCCCCCTACTGAGAGGCTGCCTTCCTGTAAACATCCTCAGAGATCCACCCAAGATTACTAAAACAGTCAAATTGATGACAAAACCAAGCCATCATACAACCCTTAGCTGGAACTGGGATCCAAGGCAAACTCTTATGGAGACCAAGAACTCAGACTCAAAGGGGAAACTCCACTAACCAGGGAACTACAGAAAGGCTACATCCATTAGAATCTCACCAAATCAACAATGTTTGTCTTATTTAACCTATACTGATCTCACTCTCCATTAGAGATTCTGTTTGTATTTTTCAGAAGGCAGCAAGAACCATGGACAACCCAATTCCACCAACAGGACATGGGATGATGGCTGACACCCAGGCAAGAGATAAACCACCCCAACTCATTATCTAGGGCCCAAACAAAGCCTTAGAGGAAGTGGAATGATGAGCAAGAGATCTACCTCCACAGTAAGTCAGAAAATCTATGAAAGGGTAATGGAGACAGACACTAAGGACACCCAACATGGTACAAAGCAGAAATCCAGAGACTCTTAAGATTTCAACAGTAAAGTAGACTTAAAACTCACCCACCATGACTCAGGGAACTTTGCAGAAGAGGGGATGGAAAGATTGTAAAAGCCATGGTGGGGGAGAATATCCAGAGACATTGTCCCTCTCAACAACAACACACTAAGAAAAAAATGGCTACTTCTTGTATACTTCGTAACCCCCTATCCCATGGGGGTTCAGCAGTCCCATTGAGAAGAGCCCCCAGTGGGTTGGGGACAATGTATCTAATTATTAACAATAAATAATTTTTAAAATTAATTTAAAAAAGAAACAGATCTGATGCAAAAGTGTAATGAAAAGGAAGGGGCTTTTATAAGAATAATAATGATGATGGTTCTTAAAAACTTAGGCAAAATCCACAATGTAAAACTACAAAATATTCCTGAAAAAACTACAGAAGCAGACTTGGACATGTGGAAAGACTCCCCATGTTTGACAGGAATAAGCCTGACAGGCAGAGTTACCAAATTACCCATTATTTTAACTAATAAACATCAATAAATTTTCATCAGGTACTAGAGAGATGGTTGTGTGGTTAAAGGTGCTTTCTTGCCAAGCCTAACAGCCTGGATTCAAATACCCAGAACCCAAGTAAAGCCATACACATAAGTGACATGTGTTTCTGGAATTTGCAATGGCAACAGGCCTGGCATATTCATTCATTTTCTTCTTTTCTCTGCTTGAAAATAAATAAATTTTAAAAATTGAAAAATATATATACAATTCCATCAGATTTGTATTTCTTAAGGTTGATTAAAAGTTAACTTGGGAAAATACTAACAGATATAAGGAAATGTGTAAGAAGAGCCCAGCCTTATACAATATCAAATAATTTTTAAACTTATAAAAATATTTAAAATGCTCAATCTGGCAGCATATATACCGAAATTGGAAAGATACAGAGAAGATTAGCATGGCCCCTGTGCAAAGATGACACACAAATTTGTGAACTGTTCAATATTTTAAAAAATGTTTTAAAAGTGTTCGTGGAATATGAACAGACAAGAAGACAAATGAAGCAAACAGAAATAATACAGAGACAGATCTAATTGTATATGAGCACTTAGCAGTTTATAATTGAAATGCACATAATTGAAATTTTTCATTAATTCAAATAGAACATCTCAAATGAGTTGAGAAAAGATGAATGTTTTAATAAGTGGCTTTGGGATACTTGGTGAGTAATATGAAAAAAATAAAATTGAATCCATTTCTCACTGTATAGAATAAGTATAAATTGCAAATGGGTCACATATTTAAATGGCTAATAATAATACTATGTTGGTACTGGAAGAAAATAGATGAGTTTCTCTGAACCCATGAAGAAGAAACACTCCCATGATTCAACATGCGGGTATAGTAAGAGGAAGGTTTGATAAATTTGACACAACATTTTTAATAAACACATGACAAAAGAGAAAAATCATATGGTGGTCTTTGTAATGATAATGAGTTAATATTCTAAAAGTTAAGAATAAATTGATCAATAAATTATAGAAAACTTGGCCAGAATATGAACAGTTTGCCAAAAAGAAAACAATACACGAAGTACGAAGTAACACTATACTTATTACCCAGAATAACAAAAATCTGAAAGTTCAACAATTTACAATTTTTGGCAAGGTTAGAGGAAATAAGCATTATCAAACATTGCTTATACAAAATAGAAAAATACTTGAGAAAAAATTGACAATATTGAGCAAAATTAAGAGTCATCCTTTTACTAAGAAATCCTAGTTCCAAGCTGGCATTCCAATTGTAAAAGCCCAGGGTGTGCTACAGCACACATCACAGCAAAGAATCTGCATCAAATCAAATCAAACAGCACAGTGCAGCCCATGAGCCAGACACCGAGCCTGCTGTTTACAGTTTACAAGTTTCATGGCTCAGTGGTTTTCAAAGACTATAGAAAACAAATTTGGGCAGGAGAGATGGCTCAGGGGGTAAAGTTGCTTGCTTGTAAAGCCCGATGGCCTGACTGATGACTTCCCACCTAAGGCCAGATGCACGAAGTGGGGTGGGGTGTGTGTATGGAGTTCTTTTACAGTGGCAGGAATGTCCATTTCTCTCTCTCTCTCTCTCTCTCTCTCTCTCTCTCTCTCTCTCTCTCTCTCTCTCTCTCTCTCCTGGCAAACAAAGGGAAAAAATGGCTACCTCTTGTGCCATTGATAACCCCCTACCCCATGGACTGATCCAGAATGCCCATTAGGGCCCCCATGGGGTTGGGGACAGAGAGGAGAGAAATGGAGTTACCATCACAAAATTTGCTCATACAATATATCTAATTATTGATGACAAAGATATTTTTTAAATATTTTAATGTGGTAAATATGCTATAACCTGCTTATTTGTGGAAAAGGTTTGGTGAACTCTTTAAATGTAAATGGACATGGTATGTGCAAGGCTGGGGATTTAGCTCAATAGTAGAGCGTGTGTGTAGTATTTCCCCATATTCTAGATGAGATCTTTAATACCAAAAGAAGAAACCTTGTTATCTAATTTGCAAGGAAAGGCATGAGGCAAGTTAAAATACACTAGAGGCACATGACAGCATGCTCAAGGCATAGGCTAAGTGAGACCAGCACCCCGATGTGGTCTGCCAATGAGTACGCATGATGTATGCACTGCCTGATGTCTAGGCTGCATGATCAACCATGAGTAACACATTTTTCTTCAGGTATACTTCACATAGAAATAGAATAAGGAGAAGGAGGAGAAAGGGCAGAAAGAGAAGAGGAAGAAGGAAGGAAGGAAGGAAGGAACGAAGGAAGGAACGAAGGAAGGAACGAAGGAAGGAACGAAGGAAGGAACGAAGGAAAGAACGAAGGGAAGAAGGGAGGGAGG